>JAFMTH010000098.1:0-117636 GCA_020921065.1 Vaccinium darrowii | reverse complement strand
CATTAGAACGATGACCAGGGCAGTTAGCCTAGTTGGTCGTGTAGTCTCTTCTATAAGAGTGAGGTTCTGAGTTCGACTCCTATGAAGAGGAGGTCAATCCTTGTGGTTTACAAACATCTTTACTTATGTATATTGAGGGAAATTGCCATCCTTGTGGAGGGAGGATCTATTACAACGAAGTTAATGGAAATGTCCAACCAAAGCAAAAAAGTAAAGTTGGAGCAAAAATTTATTAAAAGATCTGTATGAATCGGCTATACTGTACAAATATCAGTAAAAAGTCAGTATGAATTGGCCCCACAATGGAAATAATATTCATGGATTAGTTAAGGTGAGTGTTGGCTAACCCAGACAGTTATGCATATATATATAAAAAAAAAAAATTAAAAAAAATGAGGAATTGGATTTATAAATTTTTTAATATTTTTTTTCTACCATTCCATATACATCAGTTGGAGCCGTTTAGAAGAATCAATCTCAATCTCAACCGCACACTAGACCACAATGGAGGCAATGGAGGCTATGATGTGGTTTCATTTGGAGCCGTTTAGAAGAATCAATCTCAACCGCACACTGGACCACAATGGACTAAAGGAAACTAGAGCGGAGCCCAACCCAACCTTTGGGCGTCTCTCTCTTTCCCTCTCTCTCTCTCTCTCTCTCAAAAGTAAAAAAAAAAAGATATGAAAATGGATGGGAATTGATTTTGACACTCTCGGAATTTACTTTGATACCCTTTGAAGTGACAAAATCAATTGGCAGAGTACCAAAATTTTTCTGTACAAAAATACTATTTGTGTGATCATTTCGGCTCCAACCATTTACAATTCCCTCACATACGCGTGGGGCCTACACCCATAGGCGCACTTATATGTGAGGGGGTTGTAAATGGTTGGAGCTAAAATGGTTGTACATATAGCTTATTGATTTCCGAATGGATTCCATTTATAAAACACTGAGTTTGAAAATTATTTCCTGAAAATACTTAATCAATAAGGTATTATGGTCATTTGGTTTTGCTAGCTTGGCACACCAAAGGGTGCCATGTGGTGGGCTCTCGAGGGAGAGAGGTTTATCATCTGCCGTAGCTGATTCGTTGGAAGGAGTCCCACGTGGAAGCGACTAATAAAAGATGAAAGAAAAAGGTCGGTGGCGCACCTGCGTATGATACCGTTTCCACTATCGCTGTTCTAATGGATGGTTCAAACCACCCAAACCGACCAAATCACCCAAACCAAATCGACTGTGAATCTGATCAAGGTATATAACAGATGGATGCAGATCCTTTTTTCAATTTTCTGCGGTTCAAGTTGGGTTTGGTTTAAACTGAACTGACTGCGGCAAAGAAATAAAAAATTGGTACTTGTTAAAAAGTAAAAAAACCCTAAATTAGTAACCCAAACACAAGAGTCTGGCCACCCCATCTCTTCTCATTTCTCTCTGCCTCTCTCTATTCCAACTCACATCACCGAGTGCCCAGCCTCGGCTCATTAACCGATTTGTGTTTGTTTTTATATAACTTCATGAAATAAAACATATTTTTTCGAACTTTATTCTCAAACTATGTGAAAATGTGTTTGCAAAACACGCTTTATATAAAACGTGTTTACTAGGCACACTTTCTTGATTGGTTAAGATGGATAACTTAGGGGGTATTCTGCTAAGGCCGTGTTTATAATAAACAGTCTTTTCACAGTTTTTTATAGATTATTATGAAAGAATGATATGTCTCGATTTCTGGAAAAAACTATTTTTTGATAGTAAAACACCCCGACTCCAAGCCCGGCGAGCGCCGACACTGTCGCCTCGACCACCGCCAAACACCCACCACTTCCGTATGACGACGACATTGAGGCACCACCACTGCCTGTCGTCCACCTCTCTTCAACGACCCCATTGCCCGTCGTCCCCCTTCGCAACATCGTGCAAGTCTCCTATCTCCACTCTCTCCTTGTGTAAGTCTCCTATCTCCACCCTCCCCTTCCGAAGTAAAAAAAACCCTAACTCTATTTTTTTGGGACACAGCTAAATCAGCCCCTAGCACACCAAGTGTTTGATGTTAATCCTCAAAGGGATTGCTATTGGATTTTACCATTACTTCTGCACCAACTGTTAATGTATGTGTCGATGCTTCCATTGCATCTCTCTCTATTGTGAAATTTGTTGTCCTGATTATTTTCTATCTTTTGGCCTTCTTTTCACTACATTGACGAGTCAGAAGGCTAGGTCTTGACGCTATGGGACGTGCATATTTTTTCTGTTGAAAAATTTGAACTAGTTGCAAGTTTGAAACTTATATGTGTGGCCACTACTTCACTTGCAGTGTAGTTTATATCCAAAGTATCTAACTCTTAAATTGCTTATAAGGCTCGCTGCGGGGATTTATTGCTGATTATGGGCTCCTGCTTATGGTGCTTGTATGGACTACTATATCTTATGCACCAGTTAATAACGTCCCAAAAGGGATACGAAGTAGGCTTTTTAGTCCAAATCCATGGTTTCCTTGTGCATACTGAAATTGGGATGTTGTCAAGGTTTTTTCTTCATCAAATATTACCCTTGATGGGAGAAATGGTCTAAGAGAATTCTTTCGTTAACCAGTTCTATATCGAACCAAAATTGGTGATAGTTGGTTAGAAAGTAATTTGATATAACAAACCTAGTTCCTTGCCTGAAAATGTATTGCCACGAAGCCATAGACTACTGCGTGAAACCATTGATGCAACCACGTCAATCGGACCGTTCAATGGGAAAATAATCAGGACAACAATAGAGAGATGCAATGGGAAAATCCAGTACCAGCCTCTGAGGAAAAACATCAAACACTTGGGGGCTGATTTAGCTCTGTCAAAAAATAAAAATAAAAATGGAGTTACGTTTTTTTTTTTTATTTCGGAAGGGGAGGGTGGAGATAGGACACTTACATGAAGCTGTGAAGGCGGACGATAGGCAGTGGTGGTGCCTCAACGTCATCGTCGTCGTCGTACGGCAGTGGCGGTGTTCACTGCACAGGAAAGGGAAAAATTCGACACTGTTTCGATAAGGAGGAGAAAATAAAATCGAAATGAATACTAGTCAGCTAAATTAGTGCCCATATTTATCTTCCCACAACAGTTGTACTCTCGGTGCCAAAATTAATACTAGGAATATGCAATTGAAGTTATAATTAACAATGATTTTCCTATTAAAAAATTATTTGATCCTAAAAATTTGAAAGAGACGTTGCCGTCAAAGACTCTAGACTTGATCCTTTTTGCACATCCACTTATAAAATGTCAATTACCACACAAAGAAATTATTTTGTCAATGAAAAATTTGAAAATTTGGATTTTTTTTTTTTTAAGAACAAGCGACCCACATTTTCCGTATCCATCTTTCTTACACTGCCAAAAGTCGGATTGTACTTGGTTGCCACTGCAATAATTTGAGACACTAAATAGATTTTTCGGGTCTAATTTTTATCACAATAAGTTCCAATATGAAATTGAGAAAAAAAATAAAAGAAATATTTCATTATAAATGTCAAGAAGTAAAGTTTTATAAGGCCCAAACAAGTCAATTATTTCGGCTTTGATATAATTTTGATTCACACACCTCTTCATTGACAAAAGGAAAAAATAAAAAAAAAGGGAAGGAAAAAGAAAAAAAAAGGGAGATGACGCCTAGTTGTTTTTATTGCACTTGGGCTTGCAATAAAAAAGTCGCAGCAGAATGAATAAGGGATTGCCATGATGGTAAATGTTTTGAAACATAAGACCAAGCACAGCGCTGCAGTTCTTCATTACGCACTGATTTATGTGCCAAATGCAAATAATGTGACGTGCCATGGGAAAACATGCTTCAATGGCGTTAATAAGTGCCAAATCATGATCTGTAACAAACACCAAACGGCAGGAAGGTCCATTTTGCCATGTCAAAAAAGGAGGGGAAGACTCTGTCATTTTAAAAACTTTCAGGGGTATCTGTTTGTGTCAGTCAGGGGAGGTTACTGAAAGGCTTGAGTCTATTTTTAACACGCTTTGCGAGGGGATAAAAGAAGAGGGAATTGTTTCGGAGCCCTTGACAACAAACGGAAAGGGTAGGGAGGTAGATAGATCATAGATATCAAAAATCGACAACGAGATCCTGTTCAAGTAAGGTCGTGACGACGAGATCTATTCCAAATAAACAACGAACGGTAAAAATCGAGGTAAATCACACAGTATTGCTGCTAAGATTTTGTGGAAAAATTTACAATTGTTTGAAGTTTGGTGTTTATTTGCTCCTCGTCGTCGTCGTCGTCATCTTCTTCCTCCTTCGCGACTATTTTGCGTATTATAATTAACTTGTCCTCTGAAATTTGGTTTGGTTGTGTGTTGTTTCTGTTTGGTTGGATTTCATCGTTGAAACCCTAGATGAAGGGCCGTGGCTACGAGAATCGCAGAAGAACTAGGAGGATGCTAAAGTGGCGTGAAACCCCCATTCCGCAACAAAAACGTATTGTATTCCGCACTGCTAATTTGTTGTACGGGACGGTTGATTTCTACTCGATTCCACTTGATTTTGGTGATGGCGACTCCTCGAATTCATCTAGCTAGTAGTAGCGAAACAGACTCCTCCAATTCTTCAGAAGATTGTAGTGGCGAACCAGAAGGTCTCAAACCGTTCTACAAGAGCGGTAGTATGTCACAATGTTCTGTGTTTGCTGCCGTTGGATCTTCTCTATTTGTTGCCGGAGGATTTGTGGAGACTCCCTCCTATACTGGTCCAACAGACAACATATACCGATTTGATACAACTCTCCCCGAGAAGGATCGCTGCTGGTATGTTTCAAAGATGCTTTGCCCAAGACTATATCCACAAACTATGTTTAAAAAAATCAAAATTCTGGAAATTGAGGGATGGAGGTTTGGAGACTTTTGGGAGGCCAACTACATTGTCATAGTATATAGGACTAGCGTTGAACCCGTGTTATGCATGAGCGAGATTAACTTGCACGCACAATGTTTGTACATGGCACAATACAACATCTAAACAACAAACATGTAATACATAATGTGAGATGGAAATAAAAAACGACATTACAGATATGAAGTTTTTTTTTTTTTTTGGTAACATTAAATGGATTAGCTTCATGGTAACATAGCATACATAAATTAGCTTTATGGTAGTCTATGAACATATCATATGCTATTTGAATTGTGCAGTTTTTTCGTTCAGGAACTGGAAAAGCAAGTAATCTTGCATGATTAACCAAAAAGTAGTGATAAAGGAGAAAGTGCCAAACAGAAATATACGACAAAAAACCTTTTTGTTTGATTCGTCATTGATTAATTACAGAGACTTAATTACAGAGAAAGAGAAATGAATAACTAATTTTCTTACATGTCCTTTGAGTAATGAAAGAGGACTGTAATGGAAATACTATTAGCAAAACAAAAATATAGGGTTGAATTGGGAAGACCCATTTTTTTTTTTTTAAAGATTAGCACAAACTTGGCACAACTTTGAGAGGAAAATGAAGTTTGAACCCATTCGAACTTGGTTTGGTGTAGCTGGGGCGCTGCGGTTGCGGTAGCGGTTTGAAGTTCAACACATTCGAACCTACAGAATAAAAAAAATGGAAATCTTACTAATTAAAGAAAACTCAACTTGGTAATTCAAATTCTATAAACAAATTTCGTAACGAACATAGCTGAGCTTGGTAGTAAAAAATTTGTAGAGATCATATATTGTTATCTTTCGTGGAATTGGGCAGATTTCCTTTGATAAAAAGAAGGGGGACGTGAGGAATGAACGGTGTGTGTGAATAGGGATGGCAGTGAACCCACTGTTGTAAATTCTCGGTGGATCCCCTTCTTGTATTTCCTTGTTGATATTTAGAAAGCTTGCTGATATTTTCTTCTTTCTAAATCCTCTCTGATTTTCCTCTTCGATTTTCTCCCTTTTTCTTCTGCCTTCTTTTCTCCAGAAAACTCCCAAAGTGATCCCACGCACCGGACGTTGCCTCTATAAATAGATGAAGCAACATCTCACAAATGAATTTGTTTTGCCCACTAACCCATGTTGGAAGAGAAAGGTGGGGTTAAAAGTAGTTTTCATGATATGGGGGAGCAGTTAAAAGTAGTTTTAGTTAACTGCTTTGCTTTTGGGGACGTGAGTGTAGAGGAAATAGGAAGCGGGGTGGGTGAAATTGTTCCACAGTTTTTTTTTTTGGTAAATAAAAAAAATCAAAAGTCTAGAAAATCAAAATTAGGATTGGTGTTTTGGAGGTTTTTGAAGGCACCAACTACATTGCCATAGTATATAGGATAGCGTTGAACCCATGCTATGCATGGGTGAGATAACTTACACACACAATGCGTGTATATGACACAATAGGTAGCAGGTGGAGTGCTGAATGGAAAGTGTGAGAAGGAAAAAAAGGTACAAAGAAGCTGACTTAAACCAAAAGCTGCTAATTAAGAAGTAGAACATAGCCAAAACATTAGGCCCAAATGGCCCGAACTAAGCCTAGCTCCATACATTTGTCTAATACTCCAAAGGCAGCACCATCAAATAAAATTTCAGCTTATAAAATTCCAAATCTACATTTTCAACAGCATATCTTAGATCTTTCTATAGCGGCTAGTGCCCAAGCGATGGGTGTACGCGCAACATTAGGCAAACAAACTAACCATCCAAACCATGGGACTGCTCCAAACAAAAGGAAAATCAAAGTGCCGCCACGAATAGCTCAACACCTTTATCTGTTGGCTCCTTGTAGTTGATGTGGGTAAAGGATGGACCTAGGATTTTTAAATTGGGAGTGGAAAATGTAGAGAAAACATTTAAACATCAAATATGTGATAAATAATGTGAGATGAAAATAAGAAACGACATTACACATATATGTAACACAGGTACACAATTGTTCTGTAAGATTTTTATCTGTTTTTACATACCATACTCTCACGGCCTCCTCGCTCTCACACTTACCTTGGATCATACAATTTGTTTTGTAAGATTTTTATCTGTTTTTTTATCTCATACTCTCGCTGCCTTGCTCTCACACTTATCTTGGATCTTTCCGCAGGAAAATAAAAATGTGTTTGTGAACCGCTGGAAAACATGGACTGCATTCAAGGTATGCTTCTAATCTCCATCGGTTTTTGTTTTGTTTTGTTTTTTTTTGGCACTTCTCCATATTCGGCAAACGCTTCGCTTCCCTATAGAAAACATGAAAAAAAAAATTCAAAAACATAGTAGGGGAACTCGAATTCAATTTATGGTCTCAAACTCTCAAATGCTTTTTTGAACTGCAATTATGGTAAGTGGTAGTATAATTCAATTGAATAGTGTTTTTCTTATTAACCTATTCTTATCCTGAGGTTAAGGTCACTTTTGTTGCCGAGTAATCTGCTTGGAATTGGAAGCCCCCCTTAAATTTATCTTGACCTAAATCAACTATTGCAACAGAATATCCTTGCATTATGATTTAAAGACCTTTATTATCCCAGTAACAACTTTGGTCGTCCCAAAAATTTGCTTCACTCATATGTGGTAGGATTAGGTATCTTGACATCCTAATCGTTTGTTACTTGAAAGCTACATTATCAAGGAAGATATAGCTAAACTATCAAAAACATCTGATCCTACCTTTCTTTCTTTTTTTTTGACAGTCATGAGGTGAAAAAAACTGTTCTATTCATCTTTCATACGAGTACCGGAAAAAATGGTATGCTTCTTGCCTATATCTCTATTTTATGTATGTTTTTCTGATTACGTTCCACTCCTATTCCGGTAAAAAAACAGCCCAATTCAAATTCCATACAAGCACCCAAAAACTAGGTATGCTTTTTTGGCCTTTATCTCCGTGTTTAATGTCCACCTTCTACTATTATCTTATTCTAGATATATTATGCGCATATATTTTTTATCCACATGCTACCTATTATACCATATACATATATTCGGCGTGCATGTTAATCTAGCCCGTACATAGCACGGGTACAATGCTAGTATATCCTATATACTATAGCAATGTAGTGGGGGCTTTAAAAAGCCTCCAAACCTCAATCCCTCAATTCTCAGAATTTTGATTTTTTTAATTGTTTGAAAATGTGTAAAAAAACTATAAAGGACACGTGATCAAACCCACTCCACCCCACCCTTGCACCTCTCCCCCACGTTTCCATTCTTGAATGACAACGTAAATGAAAAACTCCTCTTGCCCAAACTGCCACACCCACGTTCTCCTCCAAAAGTCAATATACACAAAGATTTGATTCACGCCTCTTCAACAAGGTACTGTTCTCCATTTTCCTCCTGCAGGCCATTAAACCATAGAACCAATCCAAATAGACCGGTTCGGTCTGGGGGGTCCGGTTTCACGGTTTTTTCGGTTTTCTTGTACACCCCTAGTGCTTGCATCAGTAGCTAGTCACAACGCGCATGTGTGATTGTGAACATGTAAGAGTCCTTCAATTAAAAAAAAGATTGGTGTTGGTAGAAGCCCTGATTTATTACAAACATAACCTAGGTTGGTAGTATTCCTACTTTGTTTTATTCATTCTTGGTGTTTAGAAATTTGTAACTGTTCATTTAAAGTCTCTATTTCTTAGGATGAATTATGTTGTTTCTTTTGTCTAGCTAACGGGTTTATGCTAAAGTTCAATATGAAATTGAAAACTGTAGCGATTTATTATGTCATTTAATCGGTGTAAGTTACGTATTTTTTTTTTTTTTTATTATTTGACAGTGAAATAAGTGAAAGGACCAAGAATGTATTTATTTATTTATTTCGCAGTTGGACTCTTAAATATTATGTTGTTATGTTTCACAATTTTTAGCTATTGGCATAAGGACATTATATCGTTAATTGTCTTTTATAACATGTGAGAAATGTACATCTCTGTTAGTTGCGAATGAAAAAACTTGATATATATTGACCAGACTCAATGGGAAAATTGTGTATAACTGATTTGGGGTGAGAGAGATTTGAAAAAAAAATTGGAATTAGTTGTTTGATGATCAAATATGTTTTTATTAACCACGTTATAAATAAAATTTATTGTTACTCCTTGGAAAAGATAGGTTGTTATCTCAAATTGATACATGTGGGAAAAGAGGTTATGTTCAATATTCTTTTCAAGGAATCTAATTTGTTTTTAAATATTCTTTTGAACACTTGAATGAAGTTTGAAACTTATCAATTCAATGTAATTATATGGAGAAAAATATGACAGTTACTTTGTAACCCCCATATAATTACATTGAATTGATAAGTTACCAACTTCATTCAAGTGTTCAAAAGAATATTTTCCTTTATTTTGAAAGTTCTGTGATTTTTAAACTTATTTTTGACAAAGGTTTAAGGAAATATTTGAAATGTGGGGGTTCAAAAGGAACTAAACAAGGCTCTGATAATTTTTAATGGCATATACGAGTTATTTGAAAAGGCTCCTAGTAGTGAAAAGACTACTGGCCTTGTGATCAGGGGGGAAAAAAATCTCAAGAAGGAAACAAAAGAAGTGGTATGAGTTGTATGACTATTAACCACACGAGGAAAACTCATGGCAGTTAGTAGATGTTTGCGCTTAACGCGTGCCTCGATCACTATAAGTTTTCTAATCTCTCTTCTTTTTTTTTTTGACAAGGAAATTGTAGATATTTCATTCCCAAGATCAGGTTACAAGAAGATTACACATTAGCTAAACCAAGAAAAACTTGGACAACGATGTGCCAATGACGCACAAACCCAATCCGACAACGGAACAACAGCACAATGCCAACCAAGCAAGGATAACCATGAACCGATCTGGGGATGTTGCCATTTCTGGACATTACGATCCCCTGCTAACTCGGCCGCAGCTGGCAAGCGCAATACAGATAATCTACAATCCCGGCAATGGAGAAAAACTCCGGCCAACAACTACAACGAAAAAGAAAACAACACTTTATTTCCCACCATCCCACCCACCGGATCTGGAAATCAGACCGGGACCAAAAGCAGCCGGAAAACCCAGCCGGAACAACACAAAAAGAAACAAAAAAACTCCTCACCCATTTATTCACCGCTCCGACAGCCGCCTAACACCGGACCATCGCGCTCCATCTTCACCTCACCGGTCTGAAAACTCGAAGCTGGATCAAACTCCTCTGCCGGAAACCGTCAAAGGAGATCTAAGCACCAAGCCCTCAAGGCCGAAGACGCAAAGACCGGTGCCAATGGGGTGGAGGACACACCGGCAGAGGGGTAGAAGGAGAGGGAGAAAGAGGGGGGGGGGGGGGGGGGGGGGGGGAGCCCCCACCCCCAGATCTACGGCACTGTTGGAAGGGTCTCGAAGGAGGAGAAGAAAGGGGAAAGTTAGAGAGAGAGAGAGGTTCGGTGTTTTCTAATCTCTCTTACTTTATATTTGTGGTATTGTCATATTATTATATTGTTGTGTCGTTGTCTCCAATTATATAAATTTATAGAAATTTTAACAAATTTTTCCAACAATCTAAGAGAAGATATGTCTCCGCTTGCACTGAGTTGTGTGACAATCCACTCCCAAGATACAATGATCATCCACGGAAACTTTGTGTGCAGCTAAATCTTTCCATGCGAATCAAGAACCGCCCGTATGCTCAAAACAATAAATCTATATCTCAACAAATCTCGATATATATGTATTACATATAGCTCATAGGTTTGATAAGTATTTTCGTCAAGAATTATCTCTTTTCATCTTGTGGACTAGCCACCTTTATATAGAATGACAAATCTCCTATGCAATTAACCATTGCATATAATGTGCTTTTAATACAAAATATAATATTTGGGAGTTACTAATATTAATATCAATAACCACTAATTTAATTAGCTAATATAATTTGACACAATAAATTAATTTAAAGATATTTTTAAAAGCTTTTTTCTAGCATGGCCAACTGAGCTAATATAATTTTCTTGATTTTTCAATTATTTTACACAACCTCCATGCCACCCCCTTTTTTTTTTTTTTTTGTGTGTCAATCGATAGAAGAAAGATCAATTACATCGCATATGAAATACAAAGTACCAACCCGGGACACTACATGAATTGTGAGAGTCCACGAGACAACCAAGCCCAACAACTTAATCAATACAAGAAATAAGCCCGTTACAGGGTAGAAATAGAGAAAGAAACAAATAAAGGAAAAGCCCCTACACGCAAGCAGGGAGATTCGAACTCCTGACCTCCTAGTGAGATGCAAAGATGCAAGAGCCCTGGCCAACTGAACTAGCCCCGTCGGTTGCCCCTCTCTCTTCCTCCCCTTTCAAATTTGACATCCGCGTTGAATCCACTACCCAAACTTTGACACTCATGTACTGATTGAAATGAAAAACAACTGGGTGAAAACAAAAACCTCCCCAACTGCTTTCCCCTTGCTGTTAAAAATTACCATCGTCGTATTCTCATTTTCCCAAACAAGTATGGAAGCATAATTTACTTCCCTTTTTTTTTTTTTAACCATTGATGGCCAAGCCTCACACTGTCCATTTCCATCTAACACAATACTAGGGTGAACGAAGCAGGAACCAAGAAAATCCAGTGTCGATCAACACAATACGTGGGTGTCAAAGTTTGGTTTTTCCCTTTTGGTTTTTCAATCAATACTGGTTTGGTTTTTGTTTTCTGTTACTTGATCGTTGTGTTGGTTTTTCTCTCTCACACACACTCCCTCTCACTTTCGGTTTTTTCCTTTGTGAAATTGTCGATCAACTTTTGTGTTCTGTCCATAAACTGATGCAAAGAGAGCTCCGACAAAGAAGAAGTTAAAAAAGGGACATTTACATGAAGCCTAAACAAATCGGGTAAAATAATTTTGTAGTATGTTAATTTTGTGTAATTCCTTTTCTCCCTCTCACTATTGATCATAATTGCTCTGAATGTTGTTTCTCTCCTGAAGGTTTTGATTATGAGTCTCAAAGTTTAGCTACTTTTGGTACGATTGCTTGAAGATTGTTTCAACATTTGCTCCTTCCGGTACAAAAGTTTGTCTGACCAACATTAACTCTAAGGTTACTACTAATTTTCTTTTTTTAAGAGACAGTACTAATTCAAGTGGCAATGAATATAAAGGCTAAGTCACTTGCTTGACCGACCGAGTGATTTAAAATAAAGACGCGTCCCAAGCGTAGGACTCTCGACCGATGTAGCATAATATCCGGAAGTACCGAAGTCGAACCACAGAGACGAACGAACGTGTGCAGGACTCAAAGATGACGGGTTCACAGTTTATCTTGGCTCTTAGGTAGCCACCCCTTGTTTAATGAGGTTGGTTTACTAACTCGATTACTAAACTAAATTAACTAAATATGGATTTGAAAAGGAGAGTACAGCCGTGGAAACCCAGCGTCCGCAACTAGCCTAACCAATGTTTACTCGGGTCACAATTATTCAATTTGTTGATTTCAGAATAGGAAAAATGATCCCTAACAAATGCGCACCACCTGTCACCAGTTTCCGTGCGCATTCGAATTCCGGCGATGCCTGGGTTTTGTTTGTTAGAAGAGTTTTCGTCTTCTAAAATTGCTTAAAAAATAAATTAATTCGAACACGAGTTAAAAACATTAATTAAACTAGCCATGGGACGCCTTCGCCCCGCGGCCGCACTCTACGAAATTACTCACTCATGCTTTCAATGGACGCAGCAAACATATATTTAGAACTAAACATGATTTTAGCAATTGAAATAAAAATAAAATACGATACCACAGGTTTGCAGAAAGAGAACGGATTCGAACACCAAGAATCCAAAATGCTGGAAAACATCAAGAACTTGAATTAGACTTGAATCTAAAGAATGATCCTGAGAACAGCCGCCAAAGTTAAGAAAATAAAGCCTAAGTTATCAAGTGTGGAACCCTAATTTCGAGTTGTAACGGGGTATTTATACGGAAACCCCGCTAGTTAAAATTAAAATCCGAAAAGAAAATTAAATCGCGTCACACGAAGACCAAAACGCCGCCGTTCGCTAGCCAACTTAAGCTCTCGGTAGCGCTACACCTATTTTGGTGTAGCGCTACCTAACCCATTAAGGCCGCTTTGACCGTTGACCCCCTTGTTTGACCGTTGAACCTTGTTTGCTCGGTAGTGCTACACCACTTTAGGTGTAGCACTCCCCAAGGTTCTGTTCAGATTTTCGAGCCCTGTTGTGCCACTTTTGAGCGCTCCGTTGCTTTCCTGGTAGCGCTCACGGTGATTCTAATCACTTCCTCGCGAATTCCACTTCAATACTTAGTCCCAACAGCCTTCCATGCCCTCAAGCTCTATCACGGCCTTCAAGTCTCTGCAATCCAATCTTGGCGCTAAAACAGCCTTATTTCCCTGAGAATTAACAAAAACACAAAAACATACCAAAGCAACACATCAAGTGGAAAATAGGGAATAAATTAGATAACAACGTGTTAAAACTACCCTATTTAGGCACTTATATCTACGATACCGCGTGCCTATCACACCCCCCAACTTGAAGGGTGCCAGTCCCTAGCAACAAGAAGAATAAAACAAATAAATAAAAGGATAGATCTTTTAAACCCCCGGGCGGCCCCGGTAGGACGAGTGAAGTCTTGTGAGGGTTTTCAGCAGTGATCACCCACAAAACACAAAGGACTCAGACACTTCGAATGCGACTCAACCCAATCAATAACCTCTTAAAGCACTACAATAACTGTCAAGCAAGTCAAAGGCAAGATATTTCATTCATGGATAAAGTTAAACAAATGAACTCCGTACCAAACTTAGCAAAAAATTAATCCTCTCACCTACAATCGGATAGCAAATTTTCAAATGGCATGCGTGAATGAAAAGCCACATAAAGAAATTTTCCAATCTCGAGAACAGTTCACACACCGTTGATAGCCCAGTGTTTCTTTAAGCACACTCCTTCATTTTCTTTCTTTGCTTTTTTTTTTCTCATGGTCGTGCAATGCTGGATCTCTCGGGCTTTCTAGTTGACTCTTTAGCGAGCTTTGGGTCGGCTATCCCCAAGCCAAACGGCCTTAGAGTACCAGGTTTTAAGAGACCCCTACGGACTTAATTGCTCAAGTCAAAAAAGCTTTATTGAGATCCAAGCTAACCACATTTAGCGATACTTTCACAAGGTCTATCCATCTTTTGACGCGAACAACACGGTGGGAGCATACGCCGATTGCCGGTTACTACTCAATGGACGCCCGGATAAGCATTAACAATATAGCACACATAACTCTTTTTTTAGAAGGAGTTCCACAAAAATCCCATCAAACAAGTTAACACATACCAGATTACCAATGACACATGAACCAAACTCGAGACCGGCAAATCATCAAGTGGGACAGTGTGTGTGTGTGAGCATGCTTTCAAGTGACCAAACGCTATCCAACTATAGATGATACGGGCTAACCAAGTACTTCTTCAACATCATGTTCACGAGCTTAAGTCTATCCGTGAAATCATATCGAGACTCCGACTCGCACAACAACCACTATAGTGCTAATTAACAGTCATCAACCAAGAATAGTTACACCCAAGAATCCAAATTCCCCTCTTTTTTTTTTGAAAAACATGTACGAAGTACACCCTCCCCCCCAACTTAGAACATGCTATGTCCTCAGAGCATGAAGACAATAAGAAAATAAAGAACAAGAGAGAGAAATGGACCAACAAATGGCAGCCAACCATCATGACCCCGGCCGATGTATGGGGAGTTTGTCGTCACCGCTGCGTTTCGTCATCGAAACGGCTTCCAGGATCCGCTCCTTCGGACCTAACACGGTCCACAGCTAGTCACACAGAGCCGCGCCAAAGCTTTTCGGACTAACAACCACCACACTTAGTGGCACCCCTGCTCGAGGCTCCTGAATGCCTCACTTACTCCGGCGAAGAGGCTCAAACTACCAAGGCTGGTGTGGTAGCATGCTCGTCCTGCAAAAGACTTAAGAACCAACTACCTACTAGATAACAAATGACATTAGTACTGCCCGCTCATAGTAGCCAGGCCACAAGGAAAATAAAATGAAAAAGAAATAAAAAGAATGTTTTTTTTTTTGAATTAATTCTAATAGAGAGAGAGAGAGAGAGAGAGAGAGAGAGAGAGAGAGTTTAGCCAAACGTGGATTTTGAACATTTATCATATCAACAAAAATTAGTACTATGAACACTCCACTGCACTCCAAACTCTTTGCTAAAAACTGAACTCGGCCAGACCACAAGAAAAGCTACTTCGAGTAAAGCAAATGCCGAATTGTTTTAAGAAATTGAAGCGCCTCTAAGTGCTCACGTGAAACCACATTAATTTTCGAGCTGTGGACATAATTTGCGATAGAAGGAAGATAAACAAAATCGTAATCATCAACACTAAGAAAATCAATATGTTCCACTACCGTCGACTTCGACTCTTCTACCAAAACCTCCTCTACCAAGTTTGGTTTCTCAACTAATTCCTCCTCAACAAAGGCTATGTTTGATAAAGCTGAAAACTAAAACTGAAAACTGAAAATTAAGTACTGAAAACTGAATGCTGAATTTCTTAAGCTGATAAGCTGTTTGATATGTACTGAATTTTAAGCACTGAATCAAATAAGCTGTTTGATATGTACAAAGAGCTGAAATCTTAATTTCACTCATTTTCCAACTTTGCCCTTCGTAGATTGACATTGTCATCCTAAAACCAAATCAATTAAATGAAAAAAGAAAAAAAAAATGCATTTCTCAAAATCATAGCAGTCAAACATTGATATTGTCGTCCTAAAACCAAATCAATTAAATAAAGAAAAAACATGCAGTTATCAAAATCATAACAATCAAACATTGTCAAATGTTAAAGTATAAAAATTACATTTGACACTCAATAGTAATTCATATTATTTAATTGCACATCAATTTGGTCACATAAGTTGAGCATAAAAATTTGGTCGGCTTGGGTTGATCCTCCTCCTGCTTCTAAATTACCCACATGTTGTTGAGCATTGCCGTAAAAAGCATTTGGATCGTTGAATTCGTCAAGAAATATATCTGAAATGCAAGTTCTCCGAATATAATTGTGCATGGTTATGCAAGCAATTACTATATTCCTTTGTGCCGCGAATGGATATGATGACATTCTTTTTAGTATTGGAAAACGAGCCTTTAGAACTCCAAAAGCACGTTCAATCACGTTCCGTAACCTAGCATGTGCAAGGTTGAATCGCTCTTCTTTGTTCCTGGGGTGACGACCATTTCGAAAATCAGATAACCAATACCGCACATTTCGATATGGTGTCATAAAGCCACGGGTATGACTATAGGCTGCATCACATAAAAAGTATTTTCCTGCAAAAAAGAAGAAAAATCATGCTACGAAATACTACAATCAAATTTTTAAAAAAATCATCTTACCTGGTGGAAGAATTGGAAAATTGTTAGCTGGATCACTCATAGTTTCTTTTAACACCCTTGAGTCATGCGCTACTCCTTCCCAACCAGCCCAAACAAATGTGAACAACATATCAAAGTCACATATAGCAAGCACATTTTGGTAACATTCTCCCTTTCCTCGTCCTCTGTATGGTACTTGTTGATCAGGTGGCACCACTGCCGAAATAAGAGTTCCATCAAGTGCACCTACCGCGCCCTTATAAATTTTAATGTTATAAGTTAGAAAATAATAGCATAGCAAATTAAATTTCGTGTCGCCATATAAAAGTGACACCAATCCAAATACATCTCAATTCTACATTAAAAATTACCTGAAATACTGGTCTAATACGGCGGTTATGTTGAATTTGATGCATAGGCTGATCATAAGGTGTGGCAACAATCATCTCTTTTGAGAAGTTCAACATAGCATGTAACACTTCATAAAAGTACCTATGTATTGTTTGTGTTGAATGATTGAATCTTCTTTTCACAAAACGATTCCGTATATTCTGAGCTAATGCTATGAGAAACATTGCAACCTTTTCTTCTACAGATATATAACGACTATTTTGAAGCCATCCTCTGATCCGAAAGTGCTGACACATATTTAAGAAGGCTTCTTTTTTCATCCGTAACATCTCCTGAATATGTGCTGGGTTTCCATCTAGAATTTCTTTCACATATCCAAGTCCGGTAAGCAATGAGACAGTATCGGGCCTTCTGACAATACGTTTTTTCCTCAGTATTTTGATGATCAAAATAAGTGTGATAACCTTTAATGCACTCTTTTGCTTATCGGACAACATACTGCACCAACATCGCATGTATTTAATCAGATAAAAAGGGCATAAACACCATGACGTAAAAACTACAATACATCTATGCATAAAAAAAGACTTCAAACCAAAACAATTACAATCAAACCAATCATGGACAAATATATTTATTGAAAGCTAGAGCTCCAGCTAAATGTAATTGAGAAGCAAAAAAAGAAAAGAAAAAAAAAAACCTTAAGCAATGTCTGAAATTCAAAAAATATTTGAATGTCTACTAAAATTCATAGTAATCCCAACTTCTTGCCATTCAACTGTATCCAGCCCTTTCTAACTGCTTGTGGTTTTTCACGTAATAACATCCATTGCTCCCTGTGTGCCTTGCTTTCACAGAAAATGCTACATGCAACTATATATAGCAGGTCACTCATATCAAAAAGCTCCATCTCATCAAGAATACGATTGCATTCTTCTATTGTCAGCCCATCAGAATTTTGCAAAGTTTGAAGAGCTTCAAGCAATTGTTTATCAAGCTCATCAGATTTGTTTTTCTTTTGCCGTTTATTGTCAGGTTTTGCTGAGTCATTTGGCGAAGAAGATGTCTCAAGAGATCCAGTGTCAAGATTAATGTATGTTTCTGACTGTGACTGTGACTGTGACTGTGACGGAGTGCCATCAGCAGGAAACCCTTCTTTTGATGGCCCCCATGAAAATCTTCCTGTTGCTCTAACACCGTCAAATAATGCTTTTAACTCATTCGCATATTGAAGTCCAATATATCGAAATTGTTTGGCATTCGGATTAGCCTGTAAAATTATAATTTCATAAACCTCATATTCATGGAGTATCATTTTGACTTTCAATAGCTTTGAAACCAAAAGAAAAAAGGATTAGCGTAAGGGGTATGATACCTGTATGTACTCACTCCATTCCTCGGTACTCCAGTTGACGGTATTAGTTACAGGATCGTAACCGTTACCAGTTTTTGATATATTCTCCATATTTTGATTTCAAATACTCCCATTGATTTTTCAGCTGTTTTTGAGATAAGTTGACGTTCTTCTCTTTGTTCAAAGCTACCCGAACCCTATCCCAACTTTCTTTTTTGAGACTACCACCATTTTTTCCGTTCTCCGTAGATTCTTTCAAGCACAAATCGATAAAAAGTTTATAGAGTTCTAGATCTTTCCAATTTGCTCTACCACCATCACCAGAAGCCATCCCTACAAGCAAATAGCTTTAGATTCAATCCATTTAAATTTCACATAGTTTCTCATTGTCTGTAGACCATTTTGAAGATAGCTAAACTACAAAACAGAAGGACTTGGGCTCAATATCAGGGAATACCCACGTGAAGTAGCAGAAATTTTAGAAGATCAAGTAGATTCAATCCATTTAAATTTAATATATTTTATGTGGGTATGAACAAAAATAAAAGCTGAAAAACAAAAGCAACTTACATTCATAACTTAACACTTTATAAGTGGCAGTAGAACCACATGCTCAACGCATAACCAATGATGAATTAGTTTTATAAGCATAAGCAGTTGACTAGAAAATTCACATGAATAGAATTAGGGGTTTAACAGATTGAAATACGAAATTCAATACGATATGTGATATTTCAGTTTTCAATCCAGTCCATCTCAAAACCATGGAGTCAGAGAAACATTGCCCCTTCATATGATGAAAAACAGACAAACAAGGAGTATCGGAAAAAATCACGAGTCCCACATCAAAATCATGTAAATAAACTAGGGGTTTTCAATCTAGTTCATCTCAAAATCATATGATCTCAGTTTTCAATCTAGTTTCATCAAAATCATGTAAACCAAAGGTTTTCAATCCAGTTCATCTCAAAATCATGTCAATCGAGAAAACCCCAACAAAGGAAGGAGAGAGAGAGAGAGAGAGAGAGAGAGAGAGAGAGAGAACCTGGAGATGGGTTTCGTTGAAAACCTGGTGTCGATCTCTGGAAAGAAGAGGCAGGGAGGCGAGGGCAAAGAACGTATGAAAAATATGAGGGCTACTGAGCGTGTTAAGTGATAAGTAATAAGTAGGGGGGGAGCTACTTAATATTTTGTTCCTTACTTTTACCTAGCTCTTAAAATATTTAGCCTTCCTTATTTTGGTTATCAAACCAACTTATTTAATTTTTACTTAACCTATTCAGTTTTAAGTGCTGAATAGTGTTATCAAACAAAGCCAAAGTCTTGGTCCCCAAAAATAAGAGACTCACTCTCAAACCCATACTTCATATTTTGCTCATCCATTAAGGACTGCAAATAATCAATCTCAGCGTCCCACTCCGCAGCAGTGGGAGATTGTTCGATCGGACCATCACACGGAGGGCAGTGCTCGTTCTCTAGACTCATAGGAGCGCAAAAGGAAAACGTAGGCAGCGCGGATCAACAGTGGGAGATACATGAGAGGGGGTTCGACCTTTACATTAGACTCAAGGGGGGGACATTGGGCAGTTAGCTCCGCGTTCGCTCCCAACTCAGAAGGTTCCACCAAACCCTCATCAACTCCACCCTCAATGACAAGTGGGTCAACTTCCTCTTCTCTCTCTTCCCTAGCAGTAAACTCCTCATCCCTTCCAAATTCAGAGGACTGTGGTAAGACCAAGTCAACCTCCTCAACATCGTTAACCAGACCTACTTCCCCTTCCCTAGGAGTAAACTCTTCACTCCCTCCAAACTCGGAGGAGCTTTCAGACCACGAATCAAAATCTTCCATAAAATGACGTGACTCAGTTACCTCTTCCTTTGGCAGAGAATTGACACTATTAGAATTTAAAGCACAATATTTATTTTTCGGAATCTGGGCCAAAAGATCATAAAACTATAAAGCCTCAGCAGGTGGTTTGTCCCAAAAACCCCCGTCACTCATCACTTCCAGATATTGTTGACTCTTTTGAGAAAGTCCTCTGTAAAAATAACAAACTATTTCAGGATACTCATAGACATGATGTGTGACGTTTTTGAGAAAACCCTTGAACCTTTCCCAACATTCACTAAAAGACTCATTCTCTTTTTCAGCAAATCTTCGAATTTCACTCTCTGCCAAATGACTCTTTAGGATAGCCATGCGGGTCTCATAGTCCCAAAAGGGTTCAGGAATTTGTGCCAATTGACTCGAAAAAATGTCTGAGTAATGCTCGTGATCCCAAGAGGACTCAAAGGTACCTGGTTGACTTGAAGGGATATTCTCGTAACCCCAAGTAAAATTTTGTATTTGTGCAGATTGACTCGAAGGAATACCTACTTGGCTCTCAAAATTCCAATAGGGATCGTTAATTTGTGCTAATTTACTCAACAGCATACTATGGTGTTGCTCTGACTCCCCAGGGTTATCAAGAAGGCCCATCGGGTTTTTTTTTTTTTTTTACTCAAGACACAAACACTTACCACTCGACTGACTCCAGATGACTCTACCTAGAAACAAAAAGATCCTAACAACAAAAGACACTTTTTTTTTTTTTATTGACTCAGATAAAAACACAAAGATACTAACCCAACCCGACTTCTTTGTACACACATTGCCGTCCCCGGCAACGGCGCCAAAAACGCTTGATCGACCGAGTGATTTAAAATAAAGACGCGTCCCAAGCGTAGGACTCTCGACCGATGTAGCATAATATCTGAAAATACCGGGGTCGAACCACAGAGACGGACAAACGTGTGCAAGACTCAAAGATGACGGGTTCACAGTTTATCTTGGCTCTTAGGTAGCCACCCCTTGTTTAATGAGGTTGGTTTACTAACTCGATTACTAAACTAAATTAACTAAATATGGATTTGAAAAGGAGAGTACAGCCGTGGAAGCCCAGCGTCCGCAACTAGCCTAACCAATGTTTACTCGGGCCACAATTATTCAATTTGTTGATTTCAGAATAGGAAAAATGATCCCTAACAAATGCGCACCACCTGTCACTAGTTTTCGTGCGCATTCGAATTCCGGCGATGCCTGGGTTTTGTTTGTTAGAAGAGTTTTCGTCCTCTAAAATTGCTTAAAAATTAAATTAATTCGAACCCGAGGTAAAAACATTAATTAAACTAGCCATGGGATGCCTTCGCCCCGCGGCCGCACTCTACGAAATTACTCACTCATGCTTTCAATGGACGCAACAAACATATATTTAGAACTAAACATGATTTTAGCAATTGAAATAAAAATAAAATACGATACCACAGGTTTGCAGAAAGAGAACGGATTCGAACACCAAGAATCCAAAATGCTGGAAAACATCAAGAACTTGAATTAGACTTGAATCTGAAGAATGATCCTGAGAACAGCCGCCAAAGTTAAGAAAATAAAGCCTAAGTTATCAAGTGTGGAACCCTAATTTCGAGTTGTAACGGGGTATTTATACGGAAACCCCGCTAGTTAAAATTAAAATCCGAAAAGAAAATTAAATCGCGTCACACGAAGACCAAAACGCCGCCGTTCGCTAGCCAACTTAAGCTCTCGGTAGCGCTACACCTATTTTGGTGTAGCGCTACCTAACCCATTAAGGCCGCTTTGACCGTTGACCCCCTTGTTTGACCATTGACCCTTGTTTGCTCGGGAGCGCTACACCTAAACTTTAGGTGTAGCGCTCCCCAAGGTTCTGTTCAGATTTTCGAGCCCTGTTGTGCCACTTTTGAGCGCTCCGTTGCTTTCCTGGTAGCGCTCACGGTGATTCTAATCACTTCCTCGCGAATTCCACTTCAATACTTAGTCCCAACGCCTTCCATGCCCTCAAGCTCTATCACGGCCTTCAAGTCTCTGCAATCCAATCTTGGCGCTAAAACAGCCTTATTTCCCTGAGAATTGACAAAAACACAAAAACATACTAAAGCAACGCATCAAATGGAAAATAGGGAATAAATTAGATAACAACGTGTTAAAACTACCCTATTTAGGCACTTATATCTACCGCGTGCCTATCATCACTCGAGGAACATATGCGTATGTATCATTTTTTTTTCCTCCTAATTATACTGTTTTTGAATTCCTAATTGATGAGTACTATCATAAATTCCTTCTTTGTATATTTGCAAGTTTCATTTCAAAGTGATCAAGTAATGTAAGTGGGTATAAATATGCTACCAATTCGATACATGAAAACGGGAAAAACACATCATGGACTCTTTTTTTGTTGCCCGTGCATCGAACGGGCAATACACTAGTCCTATATACTATAGCAATGTAGTTGGGGCTTTCAAAAGCCTCCAAACCTCAATCCCTACGTTCTCAGATTTTTTATTTTTTTAAAAAAAAAAAATCCCTGAAATCTGCCACATGTCATTAACTAAATACAAGAAGAAACCGGGAAAAAACCACATATCAATAACTAGCTAAAACAAACCGGGAAAAAAAAATGCTCTTTCAATCCACGTTCTCAAACAAAAGAAACAACTGCTCCCACTACCCACGTTTGTGTTTGAAATTTGAAAGTAAGTGAACACATACCTGATAAATAGTAAGATCTCCCATCACTCATATTCCCACCTCTCAACTCTATTTGCACATGCTCTAGTTTGTTCAAGAATTTTTTTGGTACAAACGCCGATTGTCACGAGAAATTTTCCCAATCTCTCTCGCCTTTTGTATCTTATTTGCTCAAAGGTTTGTTACCATCTCCAATCTCTCTCGCCTTTTGTATCTTATTCGTTCACCATCTTCTCTAAAATATTAAATGCTGTATTTTATGTGTTTTTCTTTTTGGAGAAGATGTATTTTTTGTTGACTGAGAACAATTGTGCTGTGAAATCATTTCTAACATAGAGCTGATCAACTGTCCATTTGTGAATCTTGGCAAATCTCCTCCATCTTTATACACAGGTTCTAAAACTAACGTAAACAAGCACTTTTTGCATACTAGCGTTGTGCCTTTTTCGATGCACGAAATAGCAGCAAAAAAGTTTGTATTGTTATTGTTCCCGTGCATCAAACGGGGTCCACAATAATTTTTTTATACTGACACTGAGGCCTATTTAGATCTTGGTTTAATGTATATGCAGATAATTAATACGGGACACATCATTCATATTAATGGCTTTCTGTATCACAGTAGTTGTTACTTGCTGATGGAGTGTGTGTGTGTGTGTGTGTGTGTGTGTGTGTGTGTTTTATTATTTATTTATAGCTTGGGTCGATTGTTCGAGCCGTTCCTTCAGGCACGGGCATGCACTATGCATGTATGATTATGGTCCACTTGCTACCTGTAGTGCCATGTACAGACATTGTGCGTGCAAGTTAATCTCACCCGTGCATAGCACGGGTTCAACGCTAGTACTATAGTAATGTAATGGCCTTTTGGGTGTGGGCTTTGGCCTGTTAGGTGTGGCCCTCGATTGGCTTCTTGCCAATCGAGTATTGGGTCTCGGATTAGGCTTTTTTGCTTTGTCCTTGCTCCTATTGTCATTGTTTTCGTTTGATTCGATGATCATTGAAATCTTTTTTGCCGTGCAAAAAAAAAAAATAGTAATGTAATGGCCCTCTCAAAACTCTCCAAATCCCAAATCCTAAACTCTCCTTAAAAGTAAGTTTCCCCCTCACTCTTTGCCACATGTTCTTAATTAATAGTAACTTACCACAACTAGGTAACTACCCATTTTCTCATTTGTCTTCTTCCAGACTCATTAGTTGTCTCTCTTTTTCCACGCCTGACGTGTCTCTCGCTCCTCCAGCCATCTACATTCTCCTCTCACTATACGTAATTCATGTTTTTTTTTTTTTCCCCTTCGTCTAGCTTTATATATCTGGTACGTAATTCAAATGTAAGTAATTTCTCTAGATTGTGTTTGAAGAATCCAAGAGTGAAGCGAGATGAGTTTGTTTTCGTGCAAAGTTTTAATGAGTTTTACTATTTGCCTGTTCACTTTCAATTCTTGCCTATCCGATTTTTTTTTTTAATTGCCCCCAAGCCTTTTTATTGTCCGCCTATCCGATTTTTTTTTTGTAGCATTGCCCCCAAGCCTTTTTATTGTCTAACACTGTAGTAGATTTGAACAAAAGACAGAGACTTTTAATCGCGGTTCGCATGCAAATTGTTTGGAGTTTATTTCATTGTTGGGGGATTACTAATTCTGTTTACTATAACTGAACATATAAAATAATCTGTGATTTTGTGTGCATTTGGTTTTCTTAATCATCTCCCCGATATTTCGATCACCAATTTTTACGAGTTATTAGAATTAAATTGCGTTATTTTGATTATGTTTTTCCATGCATGATGCATCAAACGAGGACAACGCTAATCAATAGATATATTATATAAAAATATAACTAGGCTCAAAGGTCTCCAGACCTTTAATCCTAAATTCTTACCATTTCCCGATAACCAAAAAAATATATATATCTTACAATTTTGAATTGAGTGAGAGAGAACATATGTGGGAGAAACATGGGGGATAGGGGGCATTGAGATGAAAAAATCAACGTGACCTTTTTGTTCCATTGTTCGATCCCGTGCATCGAGCGGGTACAATGCTAATTAATCCTCTTCAGAGTGCTCATTACATGAGGATATATTTACTTAACCGTCGCAACACAACTATACCTAAACAGGTTCGAAGATGATTTTCTGTTTGTTTTGTGTAATTCAATCCTATATTTCTATATTGATAACGGTGTTTTCATTTTTTTGTTCTGTAGATTTTGATGAAAGTGTTCTTACTCAATTTACTACAACATTTGGTTTCTACACTCCTCATCCAGTGTGCAAAGGTTAGCTTTAATATAAATTATATTCATATATCAGTACGTTCTATTTTCCTCTTAAAGTTATGCCATTCAACAGTTTGCATTGCTATTCTCTGCCGACCCACAAAAAACGCCACCCCACCTTGAGTATTTTTTTCCCAAATTTATTGCTCATATTTAGGTCTCAGTTTACTTACTATTTTTTTTGCCAATCGGCAATTTAGTTACTGTTATTAACACCAGAAAACTATAAATTGTGTTTAAATTTTAATGTGCACACGCTACCACTATCTTATGCTAGATATATTATGCGTGTATAATTAAAGTCCACCTGCCACCTATTATGCCATGTACATACATTGTGCGTGCATGTTAATCTCGCTCGTGCATAACACGGGTTCAACGCTAGTTACATATACTATAGCAGTGTAGTTGACCACCAAATGCCTCCAAAACCCAAATCCTAATTTCCTACAATTTTCAATTATTTTTTCCTCTCAAAATACCACCTCCCCTAAAAACACCCCTTCAGAACCACCTCCTTTTTTCCCCCATTTACACCCACGTACAACGCCCCATAATACACTCCTTCAGACCCCCCAAATTCACTCATTCAGAACCCATTCTTTCCCCTATACCCACACCCACGTACATCATCCCTAACTGCCACATTCATTTTAAACTCCCACTGCCCAACAAACCCCCACTCTTTCCAGAAAACTTTCTTCATCTCTTTCCACAAAAGTTCATTCGACTTCTGTTTCGAACAAAAGTTGTGAATCTATATTCTATTTTCGATTTTTTTGGCGAAGTATTACATTTTGGCAAACATATTGCCAAACTACTCCTCTTTTCAGACTATTTGTAAAATTACTCTTTAGCGCGTTTTCCAGCTATCTTCCCCGTGGCAGGCACATGTGTGACATGTGGACGACAAGCAAGAGTAAAACGCAATGGGATTTTGCGTTATGTTATTAATAAAATGCAATGGGATATCGTGCTAGGGCATAAAACATAGGAAAAATCTACAATACACACCCCCTTTTAAGGTCCATATTGCGCCACCTCATAAAAAATGACCTGGAGAACCGGTCATTCGTAACATTTTCGTTTGTTTCGTAACTTTTATACTAAGAATTCGTAACTTTTAGATAATGATGCAGGGAGGCGTGTTGAAATAAGAACGCGCAACAAGGACAATCACGAATTTTGCCTGAACTAGAGGTACTCCCTCCTTGAACCAACGATTAGAGAAAAACTCTCAATTTTCATTAATCAATAAATAACTGAATTCTGCCATTAGGCTTACAATGATACTTATAGGGCCAAAGTAACCCTAATCCAACTAGGAATGAAATAAAAAATCCTAATCCAACTAGGAATCAAATAACATACCCTAATCCAACTAGGAATAAAAAATACTCTAGACCACTTATTTCTAAAATTGCAAACTTTCTAATAAAATTAATACTCTAAAAATAAGGAAAACTTAAAACACTATTTGTAAGTAATATAAATTTCCAATCTGTATCAGATAATATGATTTGTAACATTTTCTTTCATTTCATAACTTTTCGTGTGTTTCGTAACTTTTCGTGGGTTTCGTAACTTTTACTTAAAAAATTATAACTTTTCTCAAATATGATTCGTAACATTTTTGTATGTTTCGTAACTTTTATATTAAGCATTCGTAACTTTTGACAATATGATTCGTAACATTTTCTTTTGTTTCGTAACTTTTTGTGTGTTTCGTAACTTTGAGATAAAAAAATTCATAACTTTTCACAGATATAATTCGTAACATTTTTGTTGGTCTCGTAACTTTAGTAATAAAAAATCATAACTTTTCAACCATGTATAATCGATTGCGTAATCGATTAAAGTTGTCTTCAAAATTGAGTTATAAAAAATAGTTGGGAACAATCAAATACGTAATCAATTCCATAATCGATTACACAACATAACACAATCAATTGGGTAATCGATCAAAGTGGTCTTAAAATTTGAGTTATAAAAAACGGTTGGGAACAATCGATTACACAACACAACAC
This sequence comes from Vaccinium darrowii, assembly GCA_020921065.1. Classification (NCBI taxonomy): domain Eukaryota; kingdom Viridiplantae; phylum Streptophyta; class Magnoliopsida; order Ericales; family Ericaceae; genus Vaccinium; species Vaccinium darrowii. The sequence goes on along the minus strand of JAFMTH010000098.1, from coordinate 90,753 downwards.
AATCCATTGGGTAATCGATCAAAGTGGTCTTCAAAATTAAGTTATAAAAAACAGTTGGGAACAATCGAATACATAATCAATTATGTAATCAATTCCATAATCAATTACACAACACAACACAATCAACTGGGTAATCGATCAAAGTGGTCTTCAAAATTAAGTTATAAAAAACGCTTGGGAACAATCGAATACATAATCAATTATGTAATCAATTCCATAATCAATTACACAACACAACACAATCAATTGGGTAATCGATCAAAGTGGTCTTCAAATTTGAGTTATCAAAAACGGTTGGAAACAATTGAATACATTATCACTTCTACAATCAATGCTATTATCTATTATACGACACAATCAATTATGCAATGCAATAAAATGGGTAAACATTGCAACATCGATTGCTCAATCAAATTGGGTGAGTAGAGTATTCGATTTGGCAATCAATCGTTATTGATTGCATCGCGTGTGCACCGGCCTCTAACCTCATTAAGAAAAATATCACATCAAGTCAACTATTCATACTTTCTCATATTCATGCATTTTATCATGACATATTGGACATAATTAAATCATACATTACCATCCTGATGCGGGGCTGGCCCAGGCCTGGGCCTAGGGCACTCCAAAAAAGACTGATTTTTGGGGCATTCCAACATTTTTTACAAATGGGCTAGACTAGGACTTTTTTTTTTTACCTAAATAAAGAAAAAACAACCCACTATTAGTTACAAAATAGCCCAAACCATTGTGGCCCAAAGATAAGTTAAAAAAAAAGGCCCAACATGGATTTTGTTTGTAAAATCCATGAATGTATCCTGAAATCAAAATCTGTATTATATCCTGGCAAAGGTTTTTTTTTTAATTGAAAAATGATTAGTTAATTGAAGGATGATTATGTGATTGATTAATTAAAGAAAAATTAGAATGCTTCAGTTTCTCTCAAAATCCAGAAAGAGGAAAAAAAAAAATTCACGTTCATAGGGTTGGGTATTGTTTCTTACGAATTTGACTTATGGATTTGTCATATGTCGAAGAGTTTTATACTCTCTGAACTTGTCTCAATGGATCCCTTTTTTTTTTTTTTTTGTGTAATAGCTTCATTTTTTGATGCCATAATAATGAAATTTTTTTTGCCGATAAATCATTTTTCGATGCCATGATAAAATGACTTGGTAGAAGAGGTGGATTATACAAGTGTAATTGATACTTTTGCTTCTAAAAATGCAACACGAGTAATATTTAAGTGATAATCATGCATTATATATGTATTTGAAGACTTTGTGTTTTGACTTTTCTGTTACTATATAATGATTAGTAAAACTTTATAGTGTCTTAACTTTGTCATATTGTGATTGTTACTAGAAAAAAATTTTAAGTGTTATACTCTTAGGATACATTTTTCGGCCAAGCCTCGGACACTCCAAACCCTTGGGCCGACCCTGCCTGATGCCGCCATCCCATCTTTTTTCACGACTTGATACCCAAGTACCATCAAAGAATAAACCAAACTTAATACGAACAAAATCAATACTCACACAGAGAGAATCAAATATAAAACTCCCTTGAATTTCAATCAAGCGTGTGAAAGCAATGGTAATTGGTAAAGCATTTTCAGAAAGAAACAATTCGCAAGAAAGAAGATGTATTCCACTAATCGTATTCTAAGAATCCATAATTCCGACAATGTTTTGGACGGTCCGGATGTGTTTTGATTTTTGACCGGTAAAAATAAATTAAAATTGCCGAACTCATCCAAGCCATCCAAAACACAATTGGACAGGCCGAGGGGTGCCCCCCTCCCAAGTCCCGGAAAGACAGTACAGTTTAAACATACTCATAGCCACAAATATATCCACTATTAGCATCAACCACGTGAAATTGGACTAAAAATTGGAGAAAAAGAGAGGCATCAAGCAAAAAAAAAAAAAGAAGAAGAAGTAATATTGAGGAAACCTCAAAATATTGTTTGCCGCCCAAATTTAGTATTTAGGAGAGAAACGAAGATTTTGCACCATATTTAGGAGAGAAGTTGTGGTGGAAGAACCAAAAAGGAAGAATAAATGAGAACGGTTTTTTTTTTTTTTTTTCCCACGGAATGAGAATACTTTGTCAGCTATAAACTGCAACAATGCGCAATTAAGAAATCACGGAATGGGGAGTTGTATTCTGCAAACATTAAATTTCGCTGTTTTCGTTTCTTAGTGTATACCAAAGGAGGAGGCTTGGGCCATGATGCGGCAGATGCTAATTTTTCTTGTTCTTTTAAGAGTACTAGTGGGGAGCACGTGCGTTGCACGTGGCAGTTAGACTGATTTACAAACAACATGTGTTAATTTAACCACCTCACCTCCAAGCAAGGGCGGAGGGAGGAAGACAAATTTTTGTAGGGATAGTTATAGTTTTGCCCAGGTTTTTGCTATTTGACCCCACTTTGCATCTTTTTTTTGCCCAAACCTATTAAGAGTTCAAATTTTGACCTCACTTGCTCATGTTTTTTCCTATTTTGACCCCACTTTACACCTCATTTTTTGCCCAAACCTATTAATAGTTCAAATTTTGACCCCACTTGCCCAGGGTTTTGCTATTTTGATCCCACTTTACACCTCTTTTTTTGCCCAAACCTATTAAGAGTTCAAATTTTGACCCCCCCCTTGTCAAAAATCCAGGCTCCACCCCTGCCTCCAAGCATAAGTGTGTGAAACAACTGTAGGGGGAGTTATATTGATTAGTCCGAGGTGCACACAAGCTAGCTCAGGACACCTTGCAAATACAACAGCATAATGTCAAGGTCTTCTCCTAGATCAACACTTCAGTGCAGTACTTTTCATAAGCAAAAAACACTAACAGACCATTAACCTGGCGTCCCTTCCTTGAGCCTACCGGGCAGTAGGAAAAGCACTCAATAGAATTACAAAATAAACGAACCATGCTTATAGCTACAATCTTTTTCGATGCACGTGGAATGTATAGACGATGTGTTACCGCTGCAATCTTGTGCGCATCATTTTCTTTTACAACCTTTAATCTGGAAATTCTTTTGCACACATGTAAAAAAGGAAAGAACAAATCATGTTTTTGTGTACTCTTGCTTAAACTGTTTCCCGGTGGATCAAATATTGGGCAACACTTAATTTTTATTTGTTATCTCTTTTCACATAATTCTAACCACTATGACGTTATGTGTGTGGCTTACTATTGAACATCTGCCTTTTCTTCTTTTCTCAAGTCCGGCTACCAACCCATGCTTCTAGCTGCCGTAAAAGACGTACACTACACCAATATTACAATCTGGTAAGACATTGGTATAAAAAACTAATGAGTTATTCTGTCAATTCTCCAAAGTCAAAGGGAAATCTATATCTACATCAGCCTTTCTCCACCTTCGCAAATGCACCTTAGTTGGCCCAACCACTAAGCCCCCTTATGAGTTGAAGCAATTTACTTTCACTTAATGCCTCTACTTATTACCTTCACTTAATTTCGTTGGTCGAAATGTATTTTGTATCATTTTCGTTCTCTTGCTTAAGATAATCAGAGTCTGCAATATCAAATCTTGAATCATGTGGATAAGAATATAAGTGGATAAGTAAAACAAGTAAGAAGCTGATATGGTCTAATCTGCACCTCTAATGCTTTGCCTAGTTAGATTGGTTGGGAAGGGTGAAGACATCAGGATTCTTGTTTGCATAGGGGATCATAAAGAACCATAATGACAACTTATGCCATTTCTGTGAACAGCATATTGATTTAGTGGATCATCTATTCGGCAAATATACTTGGAAGCTTTGGTCTGAGATCCCATAATAGTGGGGGATTAGTTGGGGTGTCCCTCCATTGGAATGTACTTGGAAGCTTTGGTCTGAGATCCTGTATTGGTGGGGGATCAGTTGGGGTTTCCTTCTATCACTGAAGAGCTTATTCTTGTGGTGCAGGGGTGGAAATTCAAGAAGGCCAAAAAAGGTAATTTGGTAGGCAATTCCTTTTGCGTATTCTGCTATTTGATTGAGTTAATCTTGTTTAAAAAAAAAAGAGTCAATCTAAAATAGGATGAAATGAGGATATGGTAAAGCATAAGGTGGTATGTTGGGAGAAGTTCAAAGCCATTACAAAAGGAATTTCAATGAATGATATAACTTTTTATTTCAAAGGTTGTTACTGATTTGTGAATCAGGTTTGGGCTGTTGTTTAGCTTTGATGGGTTAACAACCCATTTAGCTATGAGCTTTTTCATTGTGTTTTGATTGTCCACGAGTGCAAACTTTGGACATGGTATATGCTTTTCCATATAGAGTGGGGAAAAAAACTACGAATAAAGAAAATATGTTTGCAGCAGCAAAATCAGGACCATTTTATTGCGAAATTCTTATGCTAATCTTCATAGGTTTGTCACTAAGCATATGAAGACAGGCTATTCAAAGAGTGGCTCATGCAGCGAATAAAGTACAATTTCCTGGCTATTTTCTCATCATTTGTTCAACTACTCCCTAAATCTATGCATATACCCAGGATCTTACAAAACTACAGTCAGTTTGGTATAGAGTGAAATGGAAAGTGAGTTGACAGGACTTAGCAGTTCACTTAGGCCATGGCCTGCATATATAACAGTTCACTTATGCCATGACCTGCATATATAACCTTCATTTAAAATAAAAAAAAAGGGGCGAACAAAATATATCAAATACTGAATGTAGGGGACTATCATATTTAGGTCACTGCATTCCACCCTGAACATGACAATAGCCCCCCGTATTTCATGAGCTTTTAAGTAACTTAGAAATAAGTTTTCCCTGCTCCACTTATTCTTGTTAAGTTAAAATTGTGTGGTATGGTACATACATGTAACATGGTACAAACAAATGAATAGATAGATAAACTTGCTAGTCTGTATAGTTTTAATTACCCTATCACTGTAGGTATTGATAAGGGCTTAGGTCTCTAGAGAGTAAAGCGCGCAACATGAGGAATCATGAGAAGAAAAATGAGAGTTCTATAGAAAATCTCTTTATGTGAGCAGAACAGTTGCTCAAAAAAAATTTATAATTTTTTCTGGGTGAGGAAAAAATTGTCTGCTCCACAATGGCACAATAACTGTCTACACCAAAAAATCCATACTCAGATATATTCCACAGCTTCACCCTCCATTTCCGATCATTCCGGAAGAGAGAATGCAAACTCAATTCCAGTTTGCTGGGTCAGTCCAGTAGGCAGCATGGTGCTTCTGCCACTGAATTAAAGCCTTTGTAACCTAAGAGATAGACAGCCAACAAAAACCTCTAGCACCTTCGGTGAGGCGGCATACCATGTGATACACAGGCTTTGGTTTGCTATCTCTTATTCCTTTACAGTTCCTGTTTTATAATTCACGACCATGTGATTCTGCTCTGTAATTGATCAATAAATTTGTCTATTGTTATTGTTTTGATACTGTTCTTGCTTACACTTCTATGTTGCACAGATTCGAGCATCTGTGCGGAGTGCAAGTTTATGAAGATGGGATATTCATCTAATTTCCTATCCATAGAGATAAATCTTTTGTATACTCTGATTAGGCAAAATATACAATAGTATTAAGGATGATCTTATAGTGAGTGATTAGTGATATAACATTAGCATTTTCTCATATCTGTTCAATAACATTTTCCACCTGTGAGAGTCGAAGGTTCACTAACCCCCATTGACGGACCAACAGCAACTTAAACATTCTACCGAACAGTTAGTAGGCAAATAAGAAATTAGAGTTTTCCAAAGGTTTCAACTGTCATTGGAACATTCTATTGAACAATTAGTAGGCAAATAAGAACTCCATTTAGAAATTTATCATTAAGGAACAGTAATTTGCACATTAAGCAGTATGGGAAATCAAAAGGAAAACCCACCGTTTATCAAACCGGCTGCCTCCGTTCAGTATGCAGAATCTCCGTGTAGTCTGCAATGGAATTGGTCTTACAGACGTATGGTCGAATGAGTTGAGGAGGAGAGGGCATGTGTGTGTGTGTGTGTGTGTGTGTGAGAGAGAGAGAGAGAGAGAGAGAGGTATGCAACGGAATTGGGCTTACAGATGTATGGTCGACTGAGTTGACGAGGGGAGGGCGTGTGTGTAACACACACACACACACACACACACACACACACACACACACACAGAGGGGATGGGAGGTTGAATATCAGGCGCCATATGGGGTCGCCGTTTGAATGTGGCGCTCAGTTTGGGGGGTGTCGTTTGGGGAGAGAGCGTTTGGGGAGATATGGGAGAGGTGGGGGAATAACATAGAAGGAAAGGGTAATTTTGGGAAGGAAAAGTAGACAAATCTTCAGACTTTTGTAAGGAGTATAGATAGATAGATTGTTAATAATTGTCAAAGATGTGTGTTAAAACACCTTATGAAGTCAAACTTATTGTGCTTTTGTGCCTAAAATATCAGGGCCGATCTTGAAAATCAACTACTCCTATTTAATAACCTTGCTTCTTTTGCATTCTTCTACTCAGTTTTACGAAAGGAAGGAAACAAACTAGAGAACCAAACGTTAAATTGGCCTCTTTTTTCTTTTTCTTCTCAGAGCATGATCTCATGTTCGCAAGTTAAAAAGCTGACTACTGTATAGAAAAATTTCAAATCAAACTCAAACAAGTTACTATTTGGCACAAGTTACTATTTGGCACGTTGGGCTAACCCGAAATTGGCTTGAGAAGGCCAGTGGAGATAACACTGCAAATGCCAGAATTTCAAGCACCCATGAACTTTTGAAAACTGCTCAATTATCGCTGCTGTGATTGCAGCATTGCAAAGGACAATCCCAAGCAGCACAACCGAATAAAAACTCAAACTACCACATACTCAAAAGTCGCAAAGGGGAAAACTTTAAAGGGTGTTGGTAAACTTGAATTCTTGCTAAGCAACACATCCATGCTTATCATGCAGAAACACAGAGCAACTGAGCAAGCTTCAAAAGTTGCAACTGCCATGGGAATACTGGAACTCCACATACAGATCACAGCAAACTCTGAACACATTAGACCATCAATCCACACCCCAATTTGACAAATCACATCGAAGGATTTACCCCAAAAAAAAAAAAAAATTCATATCAAAGCAAAAGTCAAAGCCACACCATACCCGAGAGGTGACCTCATAACGCACTCAAAAAGCAAAGTACATTTCTATGGTTCACCTACTGACAAAACTAAGCTGAGACGTGAATAAGAAGTACAAACAAGAGGGGTATTACGCGATGGAACACGTTTAACCACCTTCTTACCCAATCTCAACTATATGCATTGTAGCATTCTCAAGCAAAACCTTCCTCACCATAGGGTGCAACCACTAAGCCCTCCGCGACCATCACAGCTGCCATTGCCACTAACACCCCACACACGTTGACCCAATCGAAAGCAGTCCCTGGCTAGATGTCCTGCTCCCCCACATATGGAACACATAATACATTGGACGCCCATGACTGGTTTCAACTCCCAACCCAAATGTCCAAACTTGAAGCAAGCAAAACCTGCAGTATTTCCGCCAATGCCCACATAACCGCTATTCTCTCCACAGTCAAAGCCATACCCCTTCCCAGCAAAACCGAGGGAGCTTCCATCAACCGGCGTCCAATTCGGCCCCATAACAGCTTTGGTACAGCCATCATCCTCCTCTCCGCCACTTTGATAAAAAGACACAAAGAAAAGGAATTATTTCATGGATTAACACCCACTGTACAAATAAAATGGTCAAGTATTTTCTAATATAAACAAAATGAAACTGATAGGGAGAAGTAAACATCAAATTGGTCTGTAAATCAATATTCTTTGACCAATGCCAGTCAATTTTTTTTTGACCAATGGTAACTATCGCTCAAGTTCCTAGTCATTTTAGAAACTGAAACATGTGTATGTGAGGCGGAAATGTATTTTTTTCGCATCCATATATGTACCTAAAATACGTATACCTATTAGAGTTATGCAAGTCCAGTGAACGAAGCAAGCCACCAATTATGGTAGTCCTCAGAGTTTTGTCTTCTAGACCAAAAATAAGAAACATTCATCAGTGGAAGAACTCTTCACTGATATTCGGGTATTACATATACTTTAGCAATGTGTTTTGCCTCAAAAGGCTCCAAACCCCCAATACTCTAACCTCCTTAAAATTAGCCTCTCTCCCTCTTATGTGGAACTTCTCCTTCCCTTTTTTTCTTCTTTTCCCAAATTTCTAGCAAATTAACTTCCTACAACCGGGTAACTACCCTTAATTTTTGAGAGGTTTCAATTTCGTTTGGCACATGGGCCGAAAAAATAAATCAACGGTCCCGTGCATCGAATGGGTGCAACGCTAGTCTAAAAGGATGGGAATGGGGAAAGCATTAGGTACAGCCCGTCTTAAATGAAAAACTCATGTTTTTTATTATTTCCTTTTGCAGCAGTTACCTTTTCTTTGTATGGAAGTTATACACTTAGGAAATCTTGAAACTTCAAAAGAAGTACAAGGAGAAGAGAAATGCCTCGAACAATAATATCAAGATGTGCAATCAAAACCCACTAGCATGGCAGCTAATTAACTACTATTGGTTAGCATCCGCTTCTATCTTTAGGTAAGTAGTTAGCATCCACTTGTCTCTGGGATTGAACAAATCCTCTTGTTCTTTTTTTGGTAAATAAATCCCCTTGTTCTTGAACATGAGCATATCTAGCAGAAATCTTTTGCAGATAAGGCACTTAGATAAAGTATTTTTTGGGGATACAAGGGATACATTCATTCCAAGGAGATGCTACGCAGACAAGAATATTATGATGACAAAGATTGTTGAGACAAGGCAAAAAAATAAACATCAGGAAGCACAAGAGCGTAGGAAAATTGAGACTCACAAAACAAGGGCATCGATGAGTTGTTCTTGTGGTTCAAGCACATAAGATTGCGAGGAAAGGACAAAAACATCAAATCCGAATCCACCCCAGGCGTCCACGCCGACTGTAACTCCAATTTTGGTACAGTTAAGTTGAGGGCATTCTGTATCAGCGTAATCACAATCATCAATCCAAAGTAAACAAAGGTGGTTTTCATCCAGCGAGAACAACGAACGATGGGTCGGCCTTCCATGTGGGATTCCATCTGCGCCGACCTTGTCCAAGCCTCGTATAGGACTTCTGAACCACCCTTTGAGAACCAAATCATAGGCATAAATCACGTCTGCTTCACTTTTAGCAAGCCAACATAAAGTAGTACCATTTCGAACAACCGCTGGCTGACCTTGACCTCGGATAGCAGAGAAGTCAACCTTGTGACCCAATTCTCCCCAAACTCGATCCACAACATCCTACCCATAGGCAGTATCTGATGGAGGCTCAGAAGAAGCCACAAAAATCCTCTTAGAGGCATGAAGGGCGGCGGTTACTGTGCACCGGCCAATGTCCTTTAGGAAAGGGGGGTATTCAGGCAACGGTAGAGGAATAGACGATTTCAAGGAAGAAGGATCAAACACTTCACCCCATGGACCACTGGCGACATAATATCTACCATCACTACCAACACTTTTACTACCACCACCACCAACTATATAAAGCTTTCCATCCATGACTAAGGTTTGTGGACATAGTCTTGGGCAAAGCATCTTTGAAACATACCAGCAGCGATCCTTCTCAGGGAGAGTTGTATCAAATCGGTATATGTTGTCTGTTGGACCAGTATAGGAGGGAGTCTCCACAAATCCTCCGGCAACAAATAGAGAAGATCCAACGGCAGCAAACACAGAACATTGTGACATACTACCGCTCTTGTAGAACGGTTTGAGACCTTCTGGTTCGCCACTACAATCTTCTGAAGAATTGGAGGAGTCTGTTTCGCTACTACTAGATGAATTCGAGGAGTCGCCATCACCAAAATCAAGTGGAATCGAGTAGAAATCAACCGTCCCGTACAACAAATTAGCAGTGCGGAAAACAATACGTTTTTGCTGCGGAATGGGGGTTTCGCGCCACTTTAGCATCCTCCTAGTTCTTCTGCGATTCTCGTAGCCACGGCCCTTCATCTAGGGTTTCAACGATGAAATCCAACCAAACAGAAACAACACACAACCAAACCAAATTTCAGAGGACAAGTTAATTATAATACGCAAAATAGTCGCGAAGGAGGAAGAAGATGACGACGACGAGGAGCAAATAAACACCAAACTTCAAACAATTGTAAATTTTTCCACAAAAACTTAGCAGCAATACTGTGTGATTTACCTCGATTTTTACCGTTCGTTGTTTATTTGGAATAGATCTCGTCGTCACGACCTTACTTGAACAGGATCTCGTTGTCGATTTTTGATATCTATGATCTATCTACCTCCCTACCCTTTCCGTTTGTTGTCGAGGGCTCCGAAACAATTCCCTCTTCTTTTATCCCCTCGCAAAGCGTGTTAAAAATAGACTCAAGCCTTTCAGTAACCTCCCCTGACTGACACAAACAGATACCCCTGAAAGTTATTAAAATGACAGAGTCTTCCCCTCCTTTTTTGACATGGCAAAATGGACCTTCCTACCGTTTGGTGTTTGTTACAAATCGTGATTTGGCACTTATTAATGCCATTGAAGCATATTTTTCCATGGCACGTCACATTATTTGCATTTGGCACATAAATCAGTGCGTAATGAAGAACTGCAGAGCTGTGCTTGGTCTTATGTTTCAAGACTTTTACCATCATGGCAATCCCTAATTCATTCTGCTGCAACTTTTTTATTGCAATCCCAAGAGCAATAAAAACAACTAGGCGTCATCTCCTTTTTTTTTTCTTTTTTTTTTCTCTTTTCCTTCTCTTTTTTTTTATTTTTTCCTTTTGTCAATGAAGAGGTGTGTGAATCAAAATTATATCAAAACCGAAATAATTGACTTGTTTGGGCCTTATAAAACTTTACTTCTTGACATTTATAATGAAATATTTCTTTATTTTTTTCTCAATTTCATATTGGAACTTATTGTGATAAAAATTAGACCCGAAAAATCTATTTAGTGTCTCAAATTGTTGCAGTGGCAACCAAGTACAATCCGACTTTTGGCAGTGTAAGAAAGATGGATACGGAAAATGTGGGTCGCTTGTTCTTGAAAAAAAAAATCCAAATTTTCAAATTTTTCATTGACAAAATAATTTCTTTGTGTGGTAATTGACATTTTATAAGTGGATGTGCAAAACGGATCAAGTCTTAGAGTCTTTGACGGCAACGTCTCTTTCAAATTTTTAGGATCAAATAATTTTTTAATAGGAAAATCATTGTTAATTATAACTTCAATTGCATATTCCTAGTATTAATTTTGGCACCGAGAGTACAACTGTTGTGGGAAGATAAATATGGGCACTGATTTAGCTGACTAGTATTCATTTCGGTTTTATTTTCTCCTCCTTACCGAAACAGTGTCGAATTTTTCCCTTTCCTGTGCAGTGAACACCGCCACTACCGTACGACGACGACGTTGAGGCACCACCACTGCCTATCGTCCGCCTTCGCAGCTTCATGTAAGTGTCCTATCTCCACCCTCCCCTTCCGAAATAAAAAAAACCGTAACTCCATTTTTTTTTTTTTTTTTGACAGAGCTAAATCAGCTCCCAAGTGTTTGATGTTTTTCCTCAGAGGCTGGTACTGGATTTTCCCATTGCATCTCTCTCTATTGTTGTCCTGATTATTTTCCCATTGAACGGTCCGATTGACGTGGTTGCATCAATGGTTTCACGCAGTAGTCTCTGGCTTCGTGGCAATACATTTTCAGGGAAAGAACTAAGTTTGTTATATCAAATTACTTTCTAACCAACTATCACCAATTTTGGTTCGATATAGAACTGGTTAACGAAAGAATTCTCTTAGACCATTTCTCACATCAAGGGTAATATTTGATGAAGAAAAAACCTTGACAACATCCCAATTTCAGTATGCACAAGGAAACCATGGATTTGGACTAAAAAGCCTACTTCGTATCCCTTTTGGGACGTTATTAACTGGTGCATAAGATATAGTAGCCCATACAAGCACCATAAGCAGGAGCCCATAATCAGCAATAAATCCCCGCAGCGAGCCTTATAAGCAAGTTAAAAGTTAGATACTCTGGATATAAACTACACTGCAGGTGAAGTAGTGGCCACACATATAAGTTTCAAACTTGCAACTAGTTCAAATTTTTCAACAGAAAAAATGTGCACGTCCCATAGCGTCAAGACCTAGCCTTCTGACTCTTCAATGTAGTGAAAAGAAGGCCCAAAGATAGAAAATAATCAGGACAACAAATTTCACAATAGAGAGAGATGCAATGGAAGCATCAACACATACATTAACAGTTGGTGCAGAAGTAATGGTAAAATCCAGTACCAATCCCTTTGAGGATTAACATCAAACACTTGGTGTGCTAGGGGCTGATTTAGCTGTGTCCCAAAAAAATAGAGTTAGGGTTTTTTTTACTTCGGAAGGGGAGGGTGGAGATAGGAGACTTACACAAGGAGATAGTGGAGATAGGAGACTTGCACGGTGTTGCGAAGGGGGACGACGGGCAATGGGGTCGTTGAAGAGAGGCGGACGACAGGCAGTGGTGGTGCCTCAATGTCGTCGTCATACGAAAGTGGTGGGTGTTTGGCGGTGGTCGAGGCGACAGTGTCAGCGCTCGCTGGGCTTGGAGTCGGGGTGTTTTACTATCAAAAAACAGTTTTTTCACTACAACAATTTTCCCCATTGCCGACTAAAATTTTAGTCGGAAAATGTCGTAATTTAGTCGGCAATAGGAATTTCCGACCAAAAATTTAGTCGGCTTATTTGGTCGATGGAATGAGGTCGGAGATTGTAATTTCCGACCAAAACAAGTTTGGTAGGAAAAAGTTTTGTTTTTACCGACTAAATATTTAGTCGGTGAAATATTTATTTTTATTTCACCGACTAAATATTTAGTCGGTGAAATATTTATTTTTCTCCGACTAAATATTTGGTCGGTGAATATTTATTTTTCTCCGACTAAATATTTGATCGGTGAATATTTATTTTTCTCTGACTAAATATTTGGTCGGTGAATTTTTTATTTTTCTCCGACTAAATATTTGGTCGGTGAATTTTTATTTTTCTCCGACTAAATATTTGGTCGGTGAATATTTTATTTTCTCCGACTAAATTATTTAGTCGGTGAATATTTTTTTATCTCCAACTAGGTTATTTGGTCGGTGAAATTGTTTTATTCTCCAACTAATAATTTAGTTGGTAAATGATTTTTTTTTTTTTTTGCAATTTTAATCCGAGCTCGTATTGAATCATTAAATTTGTCAAACTTGGTTTCTAACCATCGATTAAATCAAACAACCAATCATTCCATACAAGATTTCACCAACCTGCTCTAATTAATTAATAAAGCACAAAATTGAAGACTTCCCAAATTAAAAGTCTTCACCTAACAAAATAGTATCATACTACAAAAACTGCGAAATACAAAATCCAACCACAATGTCTATAGCTCTAGCACTAGGACAGGAAGCTTTTTCCAGCCACTTCGAGCAATCAATTTATCAACTCCTTTGCCAACTGTCTTACCACGCACCTGCGTGGACCGCAACCTACCTGTTAATCAAAAGCCATTGTATGAGATTCACTCTCCTCGAATCAATTTGTGCTTGCTAATTCAATAAATAAATAGCCTTGCATTAACTCTATGAACAGAAAACATGGTAACTTAAGAAGTATTAACATGCAAGTATAAAGGGGTGCAACTCTAACTTGCATTTTAGACTGTAACATGGTAACCCATTTCCGTACACGCCTAAATAATCTCTCCCCATATATAGAAACCCTTTTTTACTCTCCCTCATCCCCCCTCTCTCTCAAAATGGGAAAGCTCCGAAGCTCCTTAGCCATCGTACGATGATGTTTTTATGCCTCAGATGTTGTAGAATTTTACTGGGTTTTTCCCATCTAACTTGTATGAATCTCCTCATGTTGATGTGCACAGAAGTCTGTAGAGGCCGTGTAAATTTCAAGTAGAAGTAGCCTATGGTTGTCCTTTTAATTAAATAAAAATTACATGTATCTTCTGGATTCCTAAAGTTCTAACTTGAGCTTGGTTAGCCGTGGATTTTATATGTACAATCCACATATTTTTGGTTGGTTTTTTGTCATTTTCCAACATTTCTTCCTGGTACATACTACATTGCTACAATCTACCATCGTATTTCTTGTAGCAAGTCTAATAGTAAATCTAAAATGTTTATAGGCCTTAACATAACACACTGCATGCACCAGCATAAATTGATCAGTTCATTAAAAAAAAAATGGGCTACAAAGCCTAGCTCAAGCTTGACATAGCCTAGCTCGAGCTCTAGTCATCTAGCCACTTTCAGCCAAGATTCCAAGCTTTACTCCAGATTAAACACTATGCACACAAAGCCAACCTCAAACAGGATATCGTGAACCTGCTGTCATAAAATACAGTGTAGCTCATGCAGGATATCGTGCACCTGTTGTTGGAACTTATGGTCAACCACTTGTTGGATACCTTGAACCTGCTGTTGGAAGTCAAAGTCGGGCCCTTGCTGTATATTCTGAGTCTGCTGTTCTAAAATACAGTCACGATCCCTGCTCAAGAAGGTTTTTCCATACAAATTTTCCCATTCACTTTGAGTTCTAATTTTGCTACTTCGGTCAACATAACTGTACTTGTCCTGTTGACAGGGCCGTTGCACAGGATCTCCATGCCAGTGGTCAGTCAGCATATGGGGCAGGTATTGTGTTAACTCCATTTGTCACAGTCATTCGTTTTCACGGTGCACAGAATCCCCAAAAGAAGTAAAAACTAAAAACATAATAAAAGCCAGAACAGTCGAAATCTAACAAAAGGAAAAAGTATCATATATTTAGTTTCTTGATGACTTGTTCAAGTTCAATGTAGTTGGAAGGGCAGGTAAATATGCATTTTCTTAGTCATTTCCCTGCTGCCTAGTGTATGGAAAGGGTTCCACGTGCTCCCTATTTCGTCTCTTTCTTGTGTTTGTCAAGAAATCGGGGGCTAACAGACTAATGTATCTTCACGACATTCTTGATCAATCCCATGAAAATGTATATTTTTTACTTCAGAGAGAGATCTATTTGGTATTCAGTTCCTACACAAATCCTCCCGCAGAAAATTGTATGATCATCCAAGGTAGCAATACACTACCTGCATTGTTAGGTTGTGCCAAAGAAGTTGAATCGCCCAAAGCATCAGAATTTTGTGGTGGAAGCTCTTGGGACTGAGATGGTGTAAGAGTCTCAGTTGGGCTCAATTGTGACGGTGCAGGTGTAGAGAGCCGCCTAGATGTCTTCTTCCCAGGAGCCATGAATGAAACTGTAAAATAGGGTTCAAGGTACAAGTTAGCAGTTGTATACAATGCTAAAAGTTAGGGAAAAAAAACTCATGTGCAAGTGAGTATTCACTAGTACACAATGACTTTTAGCTTGCATCCACAGGACCTGTGAAAGTAATCACCTTACAGTACCTTATCAGATGCCGCTACCAATATGGCAATATGACCAATATCGTGAAGTTTTGAATCTAAGAAATCCACCTAGGTGCACCTTCACAAAAACTGCACCGAAGCTAAAGAGTACAATAACCAATAAGGTTTTGCTATATTTCACCGTGCCAATGAGTACTGACTAAACACATTTCATCATCTAGCTGCTAATGTAATGGTTAACTCGGACAATTCTAACAGAAGGAAAGATATATTGTCTTCTACAAGCAGATGTGGAAATATTGATTCTAGCATAAAGGCCTGCGCATTCAAACTATTAAGAGCAACGAAGGATTTTAGTTTTTGTATCCACTATCTAATCTCATAACCAATTTTTTTTTTTATGTTACTTCAAAATCCCTTTCATTCCGCAAACAAGGAATACATAGTATAACACGCGTCAAAAAATTTTAACAATCTCATTCTCTTTTGCTCGCATTTTCTCATCAACCAACCACAATTGGTTTTTCTTTTCTAGAGCGGGCCTAAGATTGAGCTTGACTCATTTGTATGAGCTCGACCCAAACTTGATCCCTTGGTTAAATGAGCTTGACCTCGACTTGAGCTAGAGCCAAGCTCGAGTTTCCTGAACAAAAAGCTCGATCTCATTTATCAGGGCCAGCCTTGACATATGGGGGGCCCAAGGAAAGAAAGCCCTTTATGCATTTACAACCAAAATGATAAAAAAGATAAGGCAACTACAAAAAAACATAATCACTAGAATTCACCCAGACACAATATGTAACTTATGTCAATCTATGCATATCATTACAGAAAATTTAAACGATCATTCAAAGATCAATCTTCTCGTATATTTAGCTGTAAAAGTCCTAATTATGCTCGTATAATTTGTTCCTTTCTTTCACATTGCAGCAACTAGCTGGAAAATAAGTCGTCTAACTAAACGTCACTTGTCTTGATATATTGACATAAACTCACGTAAACTGGCAAAGCATTGGATTCTGGGACCTTTGGGAACTAATTTAGTTTCGTTAACAAGAAAACACCCAATACTCAACACAGTAGTGCTATAGAGCCTCATAGTTCAATATCATAACATCATTTGGGTTGCTGAATTCAAATACTTCCCTTTTCTTTCTTTTTTCTTCCTTTTGTTTTATGTCCCTTCTTGTGTTTATCTACACCTTCATAGGTTTACATACTTCACTAATGACTTAGAAATCCCACATGGAGTTACCATCAAAATTACATGCCTTCCTTACTTTCTTGTCTTATTCATATCTTGTATCATATTTCCACCACTAATAACACAAAAATCAACTAATTTAAAAATAAATTTCTTATCTCATTCCTTTCCCTTTTGGGGCAAACACCCAACTGCAAGTTGTAGATTCTTTAGGTATGATAAATTCATATAAAAAAATTACCTTTTAACAAAAAGCAGATATTTCATCAAAAAATAATAAATCAGCAGCATCAATAGTTTCTTGAGATACTAATCACCATTGTGCATTGTGATTGGAAGAGAGAGAGAGAGGCACAAGTGGGAAAATCTTATTTCTATAATTTTGGTTAACACACTAAGAGAGCATAATTACATTCTACATCAGAGGTACTCCTCCATTGACTATGATCTCTTAACCACAGCTAAAAAAATACTAACTATAGTTGCAACACAACTAAGTATCTAACTAATGTACTGGTCTAAACAAATATCAAACAATACTAAAAGCACGAATGAGATCACGGTGGTACCTAAAAGTTAATGTGTCATAAGGGTCTATGTTGATCAACTCCTCCATTTTAGCTATGATCTATAATCAAATCCTCTCATTTCAATATTTTATCAACGCGACGACGCATGTAGTGCAAACTTCACCATGAGACTTGAATTGCTTCCAAAGTCAGATAAAAAAGATGCACATCCAAAACTAAATATTCAGAAAATAGTTCATTGATTTAGCATTCATCTATGCATCCATATTTTATCACTTTCTTGACAACTCAACTGTCAAAGTGTAACACAACTATCAAAACTCGAAAACTTTGACCTTCTTTGGCACAGCTAGTTTCTAACTTTTAAGTTTTAGGTATGAATTCCAGGTTTCGTGAGATGCGTGCGATCCACATTTTTTAGTTTAGTGTAAGTAATAACTAACTTTGGCTCCTAAATGATGAAAGAAATAGGTCCAAACGAGGAAGGACCAAACCAAGTGACGGAAGCTGTATACAGCAGCGAAGGCAGAGGGTGGCCATGGCCCGCTTAAATTTTGAGCAAATATTTGGACCACCCCCATAACCATAGAAAATTTCACAAATCTATATAGAGGGACCCCTAAATTTTTGGAAATTCTTGTTACCTTCCCTCTATTTATAGATATTTCTCCAAAAACATGCCCTGGCAACCCTTCTTTTGATACTAAACATTGCTTCAATTAGAGCTATTCGGTAATTCTATTTAAAGGTAAATAGAAAAGTACAAATTTTTAGAAGCTAAGTTCATTTTTTCTTAGCTGCAATTAATTCCGCACCACCAAGTATGACTCCTAGCAGGTTTCGTCCCTCATTCAATACCCACACCTGAGCCACCAACATCCCATACGAACTCACCACACCAGCCACCCCTCAACCCCAAAATAACACAAAAATAAAGACATGCACCCACACATTCCGATCAATCTGGGCTGCCTTTTTTATATACAGTAAAAAAAGGAAGGAAAAGATAAATCTTTGATGCTAGCATGAGATTGATAAAAGGCTAGCGAGATGTATTACCTTTCTAACCGGTTTTCTGGCCTTGGATATATCAGGAACAGAACAGCTTCGATTGAAAATTCTTTACAAATTAGAGATCTTTGCCGGCGGTGGTGGACGGCGACCTAACTAGTGATCGGATTGTGAGGGGTTAAGCCGTGATGGAGGAGGTGGAGGGGGATTGATCGAGACATGGAGGGGGGAGAGAGAGAGAGAGAGAGAGAGAAAGAGGCGGATGTTTTGTGGGGGAAGTGTTTTCACGATGTACTCCTAAACCCTCTTCCAAGATAAAACGGTGTAGTTTTGTTTAGAAACTATTTCCCCCCAAATAACACGCGGGCTGAATCCCGCCTAAAATTCCCACCAAAAGTTTTGCACTTTTTCACATCTTCGGTGACTACATTTTTTAGTCCCTAAAGTTTGCTTTTAAATTTTTTTTTTAAATTAATGCTTTTAATGATTGAAGAAATAGTAAGAGCATCTTTATTTGACACAAAAAAAAAAAAACACAAAATTTAATCTCAAAAACACCTTTTATAATTTAGCAAATCACTTTTCAAAAAATTCACAAAATCAGACTATCTATTCAAACTTTAGCAAATCACTTTATCAAAAGCTTACAGAATCAGACTCTCTATTCAAACTTTTACTCTTCCCTCCCCCCTCCTCTTTTGGTGAGTGAACAGTAGGTCACCAAATTTGTTAAGTTACTCCAGCAAAGTTAAAAAATCTTCAAATTGGTGAGTTTGTTTGGTGAGGCTGATTTTTTATATTTTGGAGGACTTTGCTCTCTACTTTAACTTTAAAGTTAAAATAGAGAAGCTAATGATGATGCTCTAAGAGCATCCTCATCATGAAAACCAAAATTTTCACCAAATTTAACTTCAAAACCACCTTTTATAAATTAACCAGTCACTTTATCAAAAACCCACAAAATCAGACTCTTTATTTTAACTTTACTATATTAAACTATCCCCTCAAATCTATTTTAAAAAAAAAAATCCCCCAAAAGGTCACTTAATCTCCCGCTTGGGGAGATGTTTCCCAAGCAGCACATGTGATTTGAGGGGGACCCCACCCCTTTAGCCATTAATCTCCCTCCACGTGTGTAATGACCCACCCACTTGTCCTTTCCCCTCCCTCTCTCTTCTGTCGTTTCTAACAGGGCAACCGGAAAAAAGAATTAAAAACCCAACTGGTGCGTGAACAGTACCGCACCAAATTTGGTGCGGTACTGTAGCAAAAACTATTTGGTGAGGGAAAATGAAGAGCCTGATTTTGAGGGGTTTTGGGGGGTTTGGCTACTAAATTTAACTTAAAAGTTAAATTGAGTATCCAAATGAGGATGCTCTAAGAGGATGATATTTTTTGTCCGATCAAATGTCAAATGATGTCATGAACTTCATTCCAGTACAGAATAATATACTTCATATTTTGTAAAAGATAGACGGTTCCGATAGCAAAAAAACTTAGGTGGAGTTGGGGTGATGTCTTTATAATGTGATTTTTTTTTTTAAAATACTCGCCTACAAGGCTACCAAACTTAGAAAACACTCCTACCAGTTTTCGATATCTGATTGAGCTGATTTTTATTTGAGTCTATTTATTCAACAGCCCAGCATGCACAGGTGAGTTGTTAATTAACAGAGACACCAAACAGTGGATCTAGAGTGATGACTGAGATGAAAAAATCAAATTAACTATTCGGGGACCCACAAGGGACCCCACTTGTGGGTCCCACACAGATGATCCAAACTGTTCATTACCCTTAGAAAAGGGAGGCAAAGTCACAGTGAATGAGAGAGCTTTGGGGGTAATTTTAGGGCCGGTTCTTTTTCGGTTTACAGTAGTGGCCGTGTGTGGGAGTTTGGAGAGTCTTTCTTTTTTCTTTTTCATTTTATTATCATTTTATTTAAAAAATGAATTGCCGACTAAATATTTAGTCGGAAAATCTAAAAATTTCCGCCGAAATTTTCGTGAAATTTTTGGAAATCGTTGAATTGGTGGAAAATTATTATTCCCCGACTAAAAAAATTTTAGTCGGCAAATTAGAGATAATTTCCGACTAAATAGTTGGTCGGAAAATAAAAAAATCTCCGCCAATGTTGAGAGTATAATACTCAACGTTGCATAAATGTGTTCAAAATTTTCATGATCTGAACCACTCAATGTGTTCAAAACGTATTTTTTAGGGTCCTCGCAAGGAATCAACAAAAAAAAAGATCGAGAAGGATTTGATCCGAGTAGTTTTTAATAAAATAATTTTATCCTCACCGTTCATTTTGTACAATGACTTTTGGGTCCCACTTTTTAGTCCCGCGTCAATAATCCAAACCGTTAAATATTTTTAAAATAGCGTTTTGTACGACCTTGCAAAAAATCAAGTCAATTGGATATGCGTAACTGGTACATCCAAAACTGCAAGTTTTGAAATCAATTGGATGTGCGTACCTTGGATCGATGAGTTACGCATATCCAATTGACCTGATTTTTTGCAAAGACATACAAAACATTATGTCAAAATTATCTAACGGTTCGGATTACTCACGCAGGTCAAAAAAATGGGACCCAAAAGCCATTTTTGTAATGAACAGTGAAGATCGTCGTAATTGTGTTGCGATGAAGGACCTTTCAAAATCCGATAGACGAAAAAATTGGCGAGAGTCATTAAAACATCAACACAAACAAAGTGAACGGTGTGGATCGTCATAGTTGTGTTGCAATTGTGTGGTTATCGTACGTTATACTATAACATAGTAGCTTGGTTCATATAGAAGTAAGTTTGATGTATAGAATTGCAAGGTAGGTGCAGACTTGTTTTTCCGAATGTTCGATCTGAACCGTTACGATTTAGTATGTCATCAATTCTATCATTCTCCCCCAAATTGATGATCATCCGATATCGGTAACAACACGATCGAAACACATTCAGTGCTTCTAATGGAATTTCAGTACTATAATGCACCAGTTCAAGGCCACCTAATCAATTTTTTTAAAATCTGAACCGTTAGATGTGTTTAAAGCATGTTTTTAAGGTCCTATGCAAAGATTTGGAAAAAAAAAATACCCAAAAGGGCTTGATCAGGCCAAGTTTTCGTATAGTAGTTTTACGAAAACCTACTCCGATCAACTACTTCCGGGTATTATTTTTGCAAAATCCTTGTGTAGGACGTTGAAAACACGTTTTAAACACATCCAACAGTTCCGATCGTCGAAATGTGGTCCGGAAAGTGGAGGTCCATTATTGTGTTTCTGTGAGAGTGAGGCAGTGAAACTATGAAATGAATCAAATTTAATTTGTATAATTTATAATTTTCTATAACCAAATTTAATAAAAAAAATTATATAATTTATATAATTTAACATCTAATAATTTCTATAATATAATTTAATAAAATAATCTAATTCCTATAATTTGAATTTCTATCATTTTTTTTTATAAAAATGATTTGTATTTTTTTTCTTTTTTTGTCCATCTCTCTCTCTCTAAAAAAATTATTATTATTATTTAAATTTTAAAGTCCGGAGAGTCTTTCTTTTTTCTTTTTCCTTTTATTATCATTTTGTTAAAAAAATGAATTGCCAACTAAATATTTAGTCGGAAAATATAAAAATTCCCGCCGAAATTTTCGCGAAATTTTTGGAAATCGTTGAATTGGCGGAAAACTATTATTTCCCGACTAAAAAAATTTTAGTCGGCAAATTAGAGACACTTTCCGACTAAATAGTTGGTCGGAAAATAAAAAAATCCCCGCCAATGTTGAGAGTATAATACTCAACGTTGCATAAATGTGTTCAAAATTTTCATGATCCGAACCACTCAATGTGTTCAAAACATATTTTTTAGGGTCCTCGCATGGAATCAGCAAAAAAAAAAGATCGAGAAGGATTTGATCCGAGTAGTTTTTAATAAAATAATTTTATCGAACACCGCTCGAATCAAGTCTTTCCCAGTCCTTTTTTTTGCGATTCTTGGTGTTAACCCTTAAAAATAGGTTTTAAAAACATTGACCGATTTTGATCATCATAATTGTGTTGCGATCATGTGGCTTCCATACATTAGAATAACAGTTTCATCGAAAACTGCATTGATGATGCCCTTTCCCAGACATTTATTCCCCGAAACTTTACGAGGACCCTTACGAACAAGTTTTGAACACATTGAGTGGTTTGCATAGACGCTTAAAAACATCTTTTGAAGACATTGAATGGTTTGGATGATAAAAAATTCATGGTGAAATTTCTTCTTTCATTTATTTTGATCAATCAAACAAATCATAATCAATGTTTTTTCCGACTAAATATTATTTCGTCGGTGAATTACCTACAATTTCCGACTTAATATTATTTAGTCGGTAAATTTCTTATTTTGCCGACGAAATATTTGGTCGGAAAATACTAATTTCCCCGCTAAAGGTCTCACGAAAATTTTGTAAATTTCCCGACTAAAAGTTTGGTCGGAAAATACTAAATTTTCCCGACTAAAATTTTTTGGTCGGCGATAGTTTATAATTTCCGACTAAAATAGATTTAGTCGGTGATTGATATAAGAAGCACCGACTAAAATCATTTTAGTCGGCCAAACCTTTGAATATTTTTCGACAAAAAAAAATTTAGTCGGTGATTATACTAATTTCCGACCAAAGTTTATTTAGTCGTTGAATGAACAACAATTTCCTACTAAACATTATTTAGTCGGCGATTTTAGTCGGGAATGGTGTAAATTGCTGTAGTGTTTCCAGAAATCGAGACATATCATTCTCTCATAATAATATACTATAAAAACTGTGAAAAGACTATTTATTATAAACACAGCCTTAGCAGAATACCCCCTAAGTTATCCATCTTAACCAATCAAGAAAGCGTGCCTGGTAAACACGTTTTATATAAAGCGTGTTTTGCAAACACATTTTCACATAGTTTGAGAATAAAGTTCGGAAAAATGTGTTTTATTTCATAAAGTTATATAAAAACAAACACAACTCGGTTAATGAGCCGAGGCTGGGCACTCGGTGATGTGAGTTGGAAGAGAGAGAGGCAGAGAGAAATGAGAAGAGATGGGGTGGCCAGACTCCTGTGTTAGGGTTACTAATTTAGGGTTTTTTTACTTTTTAACACGTACCAATTTTTTATTTCTTTGCCGCAATCAGTTCAGTTTAAACCAAACCCAACTTGAACCGCGGAAAATTGAAAAAAGGTCTGCATCCATCTGTTATATACCTTGATCAGATTCACAGTCGGTTTGGTTTGGGTGATTTGGTCGGTTTGGGTGGTTTGAACCATCCATAGAACATCGATAGTGGAAACGGTATCATACGTAGGTGCGCCACCAACCTTTTTCTTTCATCATTTATTAGTCGCTTCCACGTGGGACCCCTTCCAACGAATCAGCTACGGCAGATGATAAACAATTTTGTAAACAATTTTTTTTTTGGCAATAATTTTCAAACTCAGTGTTTTATAAATGGAATCCATTCGGAAATCAATAATGCTATATGTACAATCATTTTAGCTCCAACCATTTACAACCCCCTCAAATATAAGTGCGCCTATGGGTGTAGGCCCCACACGTATGTGAGGGGATTGTAAATGGTTGGAGTCGAAATGATCATACAAATAGTATTTTTGTACAAAAAAATTTTGGTACTCTGCTAATTGATTTTGTCACTCCAAAGGGTATCAAAATAAATTTCAAGAGTGTCAAAATCAATTCCCATCCATTTTCATATCTTTTTTTTTTACTTTTGAGAGAGAGCGAGAGAGAGGGAGAGAGGGACGCCCAAAGGTTGGGTTGGGCTCCGCTCTAGTTTCCTTTAGTCCATTGTGGTCCAGTGTGCGGTTGAGATTGATTCTTCTAAACGGCTCCAAATGAAACCACATCATAGCCTCCATTGGGGTCCACTGCGGTTGCGATTGAGATTGATTCTTCTAAACGGCTCCAACTGATGTATATGGAATGGTAGAAAAAAATATTATAAAATTTATAAATCCAATTCCTCATTTTTTAAAATTATATATATATATATATATATATATATATATAACTGTCCGGGTTAGCCAACACTCACCTTAACTAATCCATGAATATTATTTCCATTGTGGGGCCAATTCATACTGACCTTTTACTGATGGAAAATGCTACAATACACACCCCCTACACACCCCTATAAAAGTTACGAATTTTTTGCAAAAGTTACGATTTTTTTTGTAAAAGTTACGATTTTTTTTATAAAAGTTACGAGACACACCAAAATGTTACGAATCATAGAAAATGTTACGAATCATATTGTTGAAAAGTTACGAAAAACTAAAAAATGTTACGATTGCCGATGAGGTGGCACAATCTGGACCATACAATAGGTGCATATGGTACACCCAAATAAGGGGTGTGTATTGTAGCCATTTCCTTTACTGATAATTGTACAGTGTGGCCGATTCATACAGATCTTTTGATAAATTTTTGCTTCAACTTTACTTTTTTGCTTTGGTGGGACGTTTCCATTAACTTCGTTGTAATAGATCCTCCCTCCACAAGGATGGCAATTTCCCTCGATATACATCAGTAAAGATGTTTGCAAACCACAAGGATTGACCTCGTCTTCATAGGAGTCGAACCCAGAACATCACTCTTATAGAAGAGGCTACACGACCAACTAGGTTAACTGCCCTGGTCATCATTCTAATGAGTTCAAATACTATGTTTTTCCGTTTTTCTTTTTAGCAAACACAAATATGATTATACTATCCTGTGATTTTCGTGCTCCGCATTTTTACACCCTTTACTTTTGTCTTCATGTTAGACTCTTCTACGAGAGCCACGCAAGAGTAGACAATGAAAGAAAAAATTCAATCCTCTATCTTTGCGAGATTGATATGACTATCAATAAAGGAAGTTTTATTCCTAAGCGCTACAACTTAGATTTTTAGTTGCAAACGATCTTGGTCGCCGCTATTCCACGTACCACGAGTTACTCCCAATTTTATGAATTATATTTTTGGGGTGAAACGACGTTCAAATTTAGGCCAAGTTTTTCGTCTTTAGCCAATGGCTTGTAGCCAACCTTTTACTCAATTTTAGCTAAAAGTTGATGTATGCGAGAAGCGTGACATGTGAGTTTTAGGCTAGGTTTGGCATAAAAAGTTAAGTGGCTTTTTACTATTCATTTTTTTTGTCCTTATTCATTTTTTTTTTTGTATTTTTAGTTTTGCGTCAAACTTTTGCGACCAATTGATCCGTCTCGACGAGCGGAATCGGAAAAGTAAAAATTTTTGACCGAAACTCTTAAATTTTTTCAAAAATACAGAATAAGTCAAAATAAGTTGCTTGACTTATTTTTAGTTTCCTTTGATCTCATGTATTTTTAGTTTTGCTTATTTTGACTTATTCTGTATTTTTGAAAAAATTTAAGAGTTTCGGTCAAAGTTTTTTACTTTTCCGATTCCCCTCGTCGAGACGGATCAATTGGTCGCAAAAGTTTGACGCAAAACTAAAAATACAAAAAAAAATGAATAAGGACAAAAAAATGAATAGTAAAAAGCCACTTAACTTTTTATGCCAAACCTAGCCTTAATAACTTTTGGTGACTTTTTAGTAAAATGACCAAGAGTCATGCGTGCTAAAAATGAAAAATTTGGGCTCAGCCAATATTTCAAAGGAAACTTGGGTACGAGGACTTGAGCTCTGACCAATCACCAACTGGCAATAGAGAGTTGACAAACTCGCACATCAATTCTCTTTCCGGACGGATCATAGCACCGGTTTGACCCATCTTATTCAGAGTCAAGATTCGTCTAACATTGTACAACATATCTCAAAGACTATTTTAGAGCATTACCAACCGTTGTATGAATGGAAAAACATAAATACGACAGATAGATTGAAAAAAAAAAAAATGAATGATCCAAACTCACACCAGCAGGCAGTTAATAAAACCGTGTACTAGCTGTTCAAAAAAAATAAAACCGTGTACTACATGAGATCTATAATGGAAGATGAGCAATTGGAGAACAAGTCAAAAGGTTGGTCCTCGGCAAAGTACCCAGAGATGTAAGAATGGCACAACTACAGACAGCTCAAGCAATCATCCCTAATTAAACAAGTTTGCCACCAATCGGATACTCCGAACTCCGATCATGGGTAAACACCATGATCGCAAGTTTCCAACTTAAAGTTAACCATATGAATGCAGAGATTAGTTGACCGATATCAATTCTTCAGTTGAGGACACTACAAGGCCTCTTGAGGAACTCCATAAGATCACACCTGAAAAACACAACAAAAAAACATCAAAATGAAGAAGAGAAATCTACATAATCAATAAAAGGAATAGGAGCAAGCCAATCAAACTACATACCTGTTAGGAACATGTGTGAAGATGAGTCCCACATCGGATAAACAGAAAAAGAGTTGGACCTTAATATACAATTGGATGGCTCACCACTTACAAGGCTTAGCCTTTTAAGTGGATATGGGTCATTTAATGTATATTGGGCCCAACGAATGTGGTGGACTCCGTGGATACTCCCCAACGGATTGGGCCTGCGCACACGGGAAGAACCTCAGGTGGATCAGACTCCCAACAACTGGTATCAGAGCCGATGGCTGACGATCTATGGGCGGACTCTCCTGGAAGCATCGGTGGTTGTGGGCTTGCACGGAGACTCTCGGAGGAGCAGGAAAAATCCATTGTAACTCTCGATGGAGCAAGAAAATTCCTGGTGCGTGCAGCAGGTGGCTGGCAGCAAGGTGGCTCTCGGTGGAGTGGGTACTCTCGATGGAGCAAGAAAAATTCCTAGTGCGTGCAGCACCTGGCTGGCAAGCAAAGGTGGCTCTCGTGGAGTATGGTGGCTCATGATGGAGTGGGTGCGGTAAATAAGCCCTAGTTTAGACACGGTGGTAGAGAGATAGATCAAAAATTAAAGGGGAGTCAAGTGGATCAGATCGAGGGGGAGCTAGGCCCAATGTATGGTTCACACATGAGGGGGAGATTGTTAGGAACATGTGTGAAGGATGAGTCCCACATCGGATAAATAGAAAAAGAGTTGGACCTTAATATACAATTGGATGACTCACCACTTACAAGGCTTAGCCTTTTAAGTGGATATGGGTCATTTAATGTATATTGGGCCCAACGAATGTGGTGGACTCCGTGGATACTCCCCAACGGATTGAGCCTACGCACACGGGAAGAACCTCAGGCGGATCAGACTCCTAACAATACCCAATATCATGAGCAAAAGGAATAGAGTTGAGATGATCAAAATAGCTCACAACTGCATAGTACCACACTGGGAAGAGGTGTGGAAGGTTATTCTCTAATAATACCATAATAGCTGCATTTTCGAGTTGCTGTAGAAGACAAATAAATAAATAAATAAATATTAGAATCTTACTAAGGGCCCAAACTTAGAATCTTCAGAAAACATATCCCAAATCTTGTTAAATATCAAGTCTAAAACAATCCCTAATTAGAGAGAGAGACGTACATTGTTTTCCACGAGATGCCCGAGACAATTCCGGACAAAATATATGGAACCCACAAGGGTTTTGTATGTTTTCTCGTTCTTGGGGGTTGTCCCATCTCCGGTAAAGTCTCGAATGGCCTTCAGAGCAGGATCATCGAGTGAATCCTTCCAATTTATCAAGTCACTTAGGTTCATGCAAGTGACGAGGTTTGACAATCCCTTTTTCTGGTACAAAAAGATAAACTTTTGGGCAAGAAGGAACTTCCCCGTGTAGTCGAGGTACAAGGGACTGTTCCTCAAGAAAAATTCAAATTTCCTGCGCAAAAATATTTACAAATAAAAAGTTAACAAAGGAAATAAACTACAGAAAGTTTGTTAGACCAATACTTGTGAAGTACGAAATACCCAACCACGACACTTACTTGAGACCATCAACGGAAGTCGTGTAGCCTCGTAAAATACTAAACAGCTTGTGGAACTGCACTTTGGCAGGAGGGGGTGGTGGCCTGTATCTCCGGGTATACTCCACCCCTGCATCCAAAATAAGTCTCTTGAAATCAAGCAGATCTCTTGTTATTGCTTCAACTACAAATCAAGAAAAACAAAATTAGTGGAAATACTTGTTCAACAACAATTTCACAACTTTAGTCCGTGCTATATGCATGAAGATCTCTGCTAAAAATACACTGGCATTACAAATACAATCATATCAAATGAGGCATAAAATCAGGTGTGATAGGGAACTTTCTGTTAGGAGTCTGATCCGCTTGAGGTTCTTCCCGAGTGCGCGTAGGCCCAATCTGTTGAGGAGTATCCATGGAGTCCACCACATTTGTTGGGCCCAATATACATTAAATAACCCATATCCACTTAAAAGGCTAAGCCTTGTAAGTGGTGAGTCATCCAATTGTATATTAAGGTCCAACTCTTTTTCTATTTATCCGATGTGGGACTCATCTTTCACACATGTTCCTAACAATCTCCCCCTCATGTGTGAACCATGCATTGCGCCTAGCTCCCCCTTAATCTGATCGACTTGACTCCCCCTTAATTCTTGATCTATCTCTCCAATACCGTGTCCAAACCCGAGCTTATTTACCGCACCCACTCCATCATGAGCCACCATACTCCACAAGAGCCACCTTTGCTTGCCAACCAGGTGCAGCACGCACTAGGAATTTTTCCTGCTCCATCGAGAGTACCCACTCCACCGAGAGCCACCTTGCTGCCAGCCACCTGCTGCACGCACCAAGAATTTTCTTGCTCCATCAAGAGTTCCAATGGATTTTTCCTGCTCCTCGAGAGTCTTCGTGCAAGCCCACAACCACCGATGCTTCCAGGAGAGTCCGCCCATAGATCGTCAGCCATCGGCTCTGATACCACTTGATAGGAGTCTGATCCGCCTGAGGTTCTTCCCGTGTGCATAGGCTCAATCCGTTGGGGAGTATCCACGGAGTCCACCACATTCGTTGGGCCCAATATACATTAAATGACCCATATCCACTTAAAAGGCTAAGCCTTGTAAGTGGTGAGTCATCCAATTGTATATTAAGGTCCAACTCTTTTTCTATTTATCCAATGTGGGACTCATCCTTCACACATGTTCCTAACACTTTCCCTCTCTATTTACCTGTAGACACCCCAAAATGAGACTCTCGTACGTCTTAATCCCCGATGATGAAAGGAAATGCCCGGAAGGACTCTCGGATTGAAACTCTCCAAGTCAACTCAGTCAACAGTACCGTACGGTACTCATCTCTCACGCACGGCACAGCCCAAGCAACTTTTTGAATTTTGGCGGTCAAGTGTGCCGCACGGCACAGTCAGTGTGCCGCACGGCACAGTTTGTGTGCCGTACGGCACTGTCACTTGTCACACAGCTTTTGCAGAATGCCCAGCAGCTCAAAATGTTGACGAAATTGGCTCCCTCTGCTCTGATGGTTGCGTGCGAACAGAAGAAGGCTATCCCCTATGCCATCATCACTATGAGTAAGGATCAAGAAGACTTGGTGGTTACGTTCACCCATCCCCTATAAGTACTAGTCGATTCCAACGGAAATGAGGATCGGAAAAATTTGTGAGGAAAACCATGAAGCTCTCTCCTTAAATTCCATCAAACAAAACCTCTGTGGTTACAAAACTTCCCTCATTTCTTACTTATAGCCTCCAGAAATCAATCTCATTCTCTCTTCAAAAGCAAAATCAAACGCGAAGTTCACCCCCTGTTTTCGGTTCCAAAACCATAACATAATCACCCCAAGCTTGTTCAAATCCAAACCCT
Source organism: Vaccinium darrowii (assembly GCA_020921065.1). Lineage (NCBI taxonomy): Eukaryota > Viridiplantae > Streptophyta > Magnoliopsida > Ericales > Ericaceae > Vaccinium > Vaccinium darrowii. The sequence continues at coordinate 60,809 of JAFMTH010000098.1, read as the reverse complement.
CAATCTTCCTTGCCACTACGCCAGAGTGAAGCCAGAAGTTCAGAGGAGCCCAAGCCGCATTCAGAAGTTCAAGAAGATATTCAATCCGAGAGTTTCGAAACCGAGGTACGATCCCGTTTCGCCAAAATCCACAACTTTGACACCCTGAGGGGAGGGATACCAAATGCGGGGATGATCTCCTATATCACCTCTGCATTTGGTGTGCCCATGTTACATTAAGATCAGTTCAAATTCATACCTCCCGGTCGCGTCGTACGGTGAAAATATCGCCTTGTACGGGGTGATTTTGTGAGGAGGAACATCCTTTATCTAGACACATTATTTTCTTATTCAAAATAGTTCATTTTTAACCATGTTCCATGCCTTGTATGTGTCTTTGTTCAAACATTTCTAAAAATTAAAGTTTGAACTGTTTGTGCAATGAACAGTGCCGCACGGCACTCTTTCCATGCCGCACGGCACACTTGGAATGCTGTACAGTACTCTTTTGAAAATTCAACCGTTGGGCTGATGAACAGTGCCGCACGGCACACTTTTTGTACCGCACGGTACTCCTAGTGTGCCGCACGGCACACTTTTCTGGCTAAAATCAGAATTTTGATCAGTATTCTCCATGAACAGTTTAAACTTCGGATTTTTGTACATTTACTGTTATTTACATACTAGTTGCTTGCTTTTCATTATTATCGTCTGCTGTGCATAATTCAAATGCTTATTTGTTGAAGTTCGGCTTTAAAATATTTTCTAAAAATCCCCCAAATGTTTAGTAAAGACCGATTTTAAATCGGGCGAACGGGGTGCCTTAAAACCCTTCCCCGTTCGTAACCTGGCTCCCGGATCCAAAACGAATCTCTGGTTTTCAAATTCTTTTATAAATCATTTTCTCAATCATTTTTCAAAACGGTTTCTCGGGTCCTAAACCATTTTCCAAAAACCCGGGTGGCGACTCTATTTTCAAATCAAAACCAACCGGCGTGGAGGTCGACCGTCCACAAAATGGCAACTCCGCTGGGGATCGATATTTTAAATTAATCTTTATTTTGAAATTTTACACTTGTAAAATGACCATTCGGAAGCTTGACACCAAGTACGTGCTTCACGCTGTACTAGAAAGGATTGATGTCAGGGTGAAAACCCGATCAGTCTGGACTGGAGCTTTCTCGGTTGTTCGCATGAGTAGAATTTCAGAATTTTGATTAATTTAAAAAGCGAGCCAAGCTTGAAAAACATTTGTGGGATTTTTCCAAAACAATTTTATTGCCAAACTTTTGCATCACTTGCATCGATGTTGGATAAACCCCGCTGCTGCGTCTTGGTTACCCTACCCAGTTCGCTGGTGTTAGGACATCCCCGGATGCTCAGCAACCCTGGACCGTGATGAGTCAGCCTGCCGCTCGACCTTTGCCATGCAGTACACTTGGCACTGGGAGGCAAATATTGGCTCTAGTCTGGGGAACCCCCTAAACCAAAACCGGCCTTTGCATATAATTAACCTAGAACCTTTCAACCTAGGACAGGGTCCCACAGGTTAAGATTATGTGATATATCCTGTTTAACTGCTTATTATTTGTTGTTTGCCTGTCTTACATGTACATGATAGCTTTTACCCTAGGTTCACATCCTCCCCTCCACAGTAGTGAGAAGGATTACCCCAATGATCGAGTGCTCTGTCAAATAAACAAATTTCTTTTGTTTTAATACTATAATTGGCTCTCTCTCTTCCAAATAATTAGCGTGTCGTATTTCTTTTATCAGAGTCTGTAACCAAAAAATGAGCAGCCAATCTGGAAGCAAGAAACTGAAGTCTACCTTTACCACTCATCACGGCGCACCAGTTTGGATACTTGAAGAAGTGGGAAATGAAGAAATTGGAGATGCGATTCCAGACAAGGACAAGCTTGAAGGATTACTTCATCAGCTAGCTATGTCTGACCAACCAGGCTTAACCCTTCAATGGCACGACTCTGAGAATGTGAATGATCAAGGATGGAAATTCTATCCTCCCTCAGATAATAAAGCCAAGGATATCCCCGACAAGATCACTGTCAGGATAGAGCAAGGAAATGATGATGAAGATGTAGATGTCATGCCGCCACTCAAGTATTTTCAGCCAGACGGCACACCAGTCTACTACTTTCAAGACCCAGTGACAGGACATAAATATTGGGATGAGTGTGATTGCGAAGCTTGTTATGAAGAATGTCTCCTTCTGAATGATGGTCTGTCTCCCAAACAGCTCAAAAAGATGTATGCTTTGGAGAACCCACCAAAGCAACCAGAATCAAGCAAGGAAGCAAAGCCAGAAGAACCAAGTCGGGAATGCCCCCCCAACAAATCCAGCAACTAAATCAGATCAAGAATCAACAGCAAGCCAGTTGTCAGCCTACAGGGCCTTTTTGAGACTGTTAAGTCTACCTTTTGTAGCTCAAGTTAGTTTGAGCTTTATCGAGTCTGTATTTTGCTTTATTGAGTCAGTTTGTACTTTTCTTTATGTCAGTTGAGTCAATTTGTACTTTTCTTTACTTCAATTGAGTCAGTTTGTACTTCAGCTATGGGGAGAGAGCCAATTGTAGTCTCGAACTACGTCATGGCCTGATTCCTCCGAAATGGGGATACGTAGGCAACCCCTGAAAAGGCTCGGCCTTTGTTTTGCAAAATCTTCTGAAAACAGTCAACAGAGCACTAAAAAAATTGGGGCAATCCTTTCCAAAACTGTGGTTGCATTGCACATCATGCATCATTCTTTCATTTGTACATAAATTGCTGCACATAGCATTCTTCGCACCAGTCACTAAACTCATTTTTGTTTCCACTATCAGTTTCAATCATTGGTAAGAGCGAGAAGAGAACTGTACCTAGTTGGACTAGAACTCCCAAACAGCGATTAATTCGAACTGAGTCAAAAGCGATACAGTCAGATTCAGCAAATCCTGCAGATATGTCCAGCAAGAATGAGATTGAAGCCCTCAAGATAGCCTTGGAAGAACAACGGGAACACAGTGATAGTCAGATGGCTGAGCTATTGCTCCTGATACAAGGATTAACCCTTCAGAACAAGCCACCAGGAGGTCCAGGGGAACAGCCACCGCCGAATCCACCTCCGCAAGAAGATCCGAATTTGGAAACAATGATGGCGAAAGTCGCCAAACTCGAGGAATCAGTCCAGAAATAAGAGAAAGTAGCCGCCACAGGCGTTGATATGGACAAATTATGTCTATTTCCCGGTGCCAAACTCCCGGAAGGATTCAAGCCTATGGCCTGGGAAAAGTTTGATGGAAGCGGAGATCCGAGAGCTCACCTGCAAACATATGTGGGCACTTTGTCCATGTATAACATTGAAAAGGATGCCATGGGTCAGATGTTTCAGCAGACTCTGACGGGACCAGCACTGCGATGGTTTCTGAATCTTGACATTTCAAGAAAAGGAAGTTGGGAAGATATTGGGGCAGCCTTCATGGCCCAGTACAATTACAATATTCAACTTGAGATGACCATTCGAGAGTTGGATGCAACCAAAATGGGAATAAATGAGTCCTTTGCCGACTTTATCAGAAGATGGAGAGGGAAAGCATCTCAGATGATAGATCGACCCTCAGAGAAAGAACAAATGAGAATTATCACAAAGAACTTGGCGCCCGATTTTGCGAAGCACCTAGTGGTTTTCCAAACTACCGCTGACTTCAGGACTTTCTACGAAGCCGGCCTTGCAGTTGAAGATGCACTTAGAACTGGTATATTTAAGAAAGGAGAGTCTGCCAAGCCCAAACGAGTTTACTCTGGTAACAGCAATACCCTGTTCGGAACCAACCAATACAGCCACACCCAGGCCAGCTCCTCAAACTCTAAGCCAACCAAAACAGAGCCTATTAACCAGATAGCAGCCCAGCCAACCCGGCAAGCAAGAAGCTTCTACCAATTTGTGGACACCCCGCGGGAGCGCGATCGAGTCCACGAAAAATGGTTTTGATTACGAAAATGATTTGATTGGTTGAATGGAGTCGCCACCCGGATTTGAGGACCTTACCCGAGAAACCATTTGAAAAATGACCCTTTTGCCCTTGATATGGAAAATGCTTAACCGGTCTCCAAAATGAGATTTCTCGGGTCCGGGAGCTAGGTTACGCGAGGGGAAGGAATTTAAAGCACCCCTCACGCCCGGTGTGACCACCGGTCTCTACTAAATGTTGAAAAGGCTTTGAAAACATTACCTAAATGGACTTTTAAACTCAAGTTCGTGCGAGAGCATGTCAAATATAACAGGAATGTCAAGGAGATGTGAGTGAATGCTTGTGCAAGGTGTTGTGAATGGATGATTTATGCACAGAAGATGCTGAAATTACACTAAAACTCCGAAAAATGTCCCAAAATGTCTCAAAAGTTGATCATAAAATGTGAATCTGGAGGGGGTCCAGGCGCCTGGAAAAGGTGAGTCCAGGCGCCTGGATTGAGTCCAGGCGCCTGGATGGGGTCAATCCAGGCGCCTGGATGCCATCCAGACAGAAACTGCAAAAATTCCTTTTTCAAACAGAAATCAACAAATTGGATGTTTCGAACAACTTTTTGTACATTCTGGAACATGTTTGACAGTATGGTAGTAAACTTAACACTTGGAAGAAACTTGAAAGCAATAAAATAATGCTAAAATGCAACAATAACATCTTGATGATGCTCATTTTGAACACTTATGATGAATACCTTTAAGTATCATATCAGAACTTTAAATGTAAAGAAATGTGAACCAAGACATGCAAATGATACACCAAAATAATCAGAATATGGAAGAAAACAGAAAACAAAACAAATGAACAAGGGGTCCAGGCGCCTGCATGGAGGGAATCCAGGCGCCTGGACTCAATGCAGGCGCCTGGAAGGTGATGATCCAGGCGCCTGGATTGAGCTTCTGATGCACAATCTGATTTCTTTTTCTGGTGATTTTGAGACCTCTCTCAAACTCTCTACTGGTATAGATGACCAAAAAGAGCTTGATTGAGTCCCCCTCAGGGCCTTTTAGACAAAAATGATAGAATGTCTACCTTTTTGGTTTGATCAAGAACTTGAAAATGGGGTTTTGAAGTGGATATTAGAAGAGTATAGCTTCTGATTGTTGGTTTCTCAGGGCTAGAAGGGTAGTTTGTGGATGATTTGAAGTGATTTTGTTGATGGAAGTGAGTAGATGATGGATTAATGAAGTAGAGAGAGGATTTTGGGGTTGAAATGGGTTGGGTTTGAGAGATAGATGATGAAACAAAGCATTCTGAGGTTATTTTGACAGAGTAACAGCCAAATGAGAGAGTATTTTTCTGTCTCCCCAAATGGAAGAAAAGAGGTGCTTTAATAGGCAATCAAAGGACCAAAGAGGGCCACTTGAACCTTTAGAAAGGGTAAGGGTTCACCTAAAGGGGCAAAGTGGAGAGCTAATCATCTCCCCCACTACCCTCTCCAACTGATCTCTGCCAGAAAATCCCCCAAAATCTCGTTCCCGCCCACTAATGACTTAAAACACACTCAACCTGGACTGATATCCAAGCGCCTGGATTGTGCATTTCCAGGCGCCTGGACTGAATCCAGGCGCCTGGACCATGTAATCCAGGCGCCTGAACCCCTTCCAGGCGCCTGGACTTAGCCAATCCAGGTGCCTAAAGGGCCCATCCAGGTGCATGTATTTCACAGTTTTGGGACATTCCAGAGTTCCGAGGGATATTTTGGTGATTTGATGGGAGGTTATTGGCGGGGTTTTCCAAGTCTTTGATCAAACCTCGTCTGTCCTTATTAGGCATCTTCATCATCGGGAAAGCTCCGGAATCCTGAGGGTCCAGATTGGGGTGTCTACAGTTGCCCCTCTTTGACATGACTTGACATCATTGACTTGATGTAAGTATCGTCAAAGACAAAGACGTCCCCAATCTACTGCCTTAGAATTTCCAGAAACACAAACAGGAATATTTAAACAGATTAAATGGACTTAAGCGGATTAAAAAAAAATCCTCATAAAATGATTTAAATGGATTTAATGAAAAATCCTCATAAAATGATTTAAATGGATTTAATTAAAAATCCTCAGAAAATGATTTAAAAAAAATCCTCAGAAAATGATTTAAATGGATTTAATTAAAAAAATCCTCAGAAAATGATTTAAATGGATTTAATTAAAAATCCTCAGAAAATGATTTAAATGGATTTAATTAAAAAAATCCTCAGAAAATGATTTAAATGGATTTAATTAAAAATCCTCAGAAAATGATTTAAATGGATTTAATTAAAAATCCTCAGAAAATGATTTAAATGGATTTAATTAAAAATCCTCAGAAAATGATTTAAATGGATTTAATTAAAAATCCTCAGAAAATGATTTAAATGGATTTAATTAAAAAAAATCCTCAGAAAATGATTTAAATGGATTTAATGAAAAATCCTCAGAAAATGATTTAAATGGATTTAATGAAAAATCCTCAGAAAATGATTTAAATGGATTTAATTAAAAATCCTCAGAAAATGATTTAAATGGATTTAATGAAAAATCCTCAGAAAATGATTTAAATGGATTTAATGAAGAAAAATCCTCAGAAAATGATTTAAATGGATTTAATGAAAAATCCTCAGAAAATGATTTAAATGGATTTAATGAAAAATCCTCAGAAAATGATTTAAATGGATTTAATGAAAAATCCTCAGAAAATGATTTACATGGATTTAATTAAAAATCCTCAGAAAATGATTTAAATGGATTTAATTAAAAATCCTCAGAAAATGATTTAAATGGATTTAATTAAAAATCCTCAGAAAATGATTTAAATGGATTTAATGAAAAATCCTCAGAAAATGATTTAAATGGATTTAATGAAAAATCCTCATAAAATGATTTAAAAATCTTATTGAAATAATTTAATGAAATACATTACCTCATTATCACAAATGACGATCTGTTTGGTTGGGCGACACACATGTGTCAATCATGATTTGAACCGAAATCCCTCTGGAAATGTTCCAAAAAGTCTAAGGAATCCTCCAGAGTTCCAAACAATTTCAATTGAATAGCATTGCACTGCACCTGGATCAGTTTGGGAGCCGCCCAGATCAACCCAATCCAGGCGCCTGGAATCACTTCAGGCGCCTGCACTCACTCAATCCAGGCGCCTGGAATCACTTCAGGCGCCTGGACTCCCTCAAAATGTGAACAGTCACAACCGTTCGGGTGTTACATAATCAGTCCAGGTGCGTTATTTTCAGTCACTTCTTTTTCTTCTCCGACCAAACCCGATCGTCTCTCTCTCTCCTTCAACTCTTTTTGATCTCAAACTCACGGTTTCCAAGCAAATCAACATCCAAAGGTTCGATTTCCCAAACCAAAATCTTAGATCCACTCGGTTTCGCTTGATTTCGGTTCACAAATCGTACAAATATGGCGGATTCAAGAGACCCCGATCCTTCTATGGCCTCCTCTGGTACGGGCGGCGTGGAGGAGAGGCCTGAGGTGGTCCCACCGGCGGTGGAGACCACCGTGGGTGACGTAGCAGCGGCAGAGGAGGCCGTGGGTGGGGCCCACGGTACTGAAGAGGCCCCGGCCGGGGTGGAGGAGGTCCAGCCGGCCACCACGGCTGCCGGCGGCGCAAGGGAAGAGGTGGCGGACCCCGCGCCGGTTCAAAATCCCGCTGGAACTTCAGATTTGGAACAGGTGAGTCCAAGTAGAACCGTTTTGAGCACTGCGAGTGATTTGCACACTGTTCTTGATGTTCCTGTTAGCAGTAGTTCATTTTCCCCTGCTGATGTTGTTGATTTGGCGGCTGTGGGTGGTTTGGGCGGTGTTGGTGAGGCCGGGGGTAGTGGTTTGATGAGTGGTGGTGGTGGTGAGAGTAGTTTGGTGGGCGGAGATGGTGGTTTGAGTGGTTTGGTGGGCGGAGATGCTGCCGATGGAGGTTCAGGTGGTACAGGAGAGAGAGGTGGTGATGGCTTGACGAGGGGTATTGGTGAGGCTGTTGGTGGGGGTATGGGTGATAGTTTGGGTCCCCGCGACCCTATCGAGCACTCTGGAGTGGGGACAAGCGGGATAGATAAGGGGAAGGGGATTGCTATGGAGACGGCGGATGCTCCCCCAGTGACTGAGGAGACTATTTCTGAGGTTTTGAGGGAGGTCGAGGCCGAGGAGAGGGAGAGAGAGAGAGGCCCGAGAGTGTCTGTAGTAGAGGTGGCCCGAAGGGCATTGTTAGGGAGACCGATCTTTCACGCTGATACTTATGACGCGCCAGTGCACCATATTATTCCTTCGGCGATAGACAGATACACCTCACTGCAGGAGAGATATGACGGAGAGGAGGTCCTGCTGGACCCTGGGAGGCACCTTTCTCGTGACTGCTTGGAGGTATAAACTTGGTCTCTCGTACTTTCAATTGTCGAATTCATTACAGATTATGCATTGTGGATTTATAAACTTCATGAATTCATGCATTGATGAAATGTATCTCTGTCTCAACAGGTGAACAGGTGCTTGAGGGTGAACGGTTCATCCGGGAGGACACTGTCTTTGTTTGTGGACCTCCACCACGACGTGAGAGAGTTGGTGGCGCTTACAGGCTTTGAGCCATTTATAGAGACACAGACGAAGACGATGCGTGATCATACCGTGGTGACCGCTCTGGCAGAGAGGTGGAGGGATTCCACAAATACCCTTCACCTACAGTTTGGCGAGGCGACGATGACACCTTTGGACTTCTCGGCGATTACAGGCTTGCGAGTAGGTGGAGAGCCTTTGCCCTTTGATTCAGGGATTGCCCAGGATGACGATGCACTGCGACACTATTTGGGCTGGAAGCCCAATCACGGGGCTGACTCTGCCGGTTACGGTCAGTTTGCCGACCATTGTCTTGGGAGACCCACGTCTCGACTTGCTGCGGAGCAGAAGGCCCGGTGCTACTTGCTTTATATGTTCGGCGCGACCTTGTTCGCGAACCGACGTCACCACGTGCACCTGGGTTACTTGGCAGCGTTGAGGGACTTTGAGCGGGTTGCCAGGTATGACTGGGGAGGTTGGGCCCTAGCCTCGTGTTATGCTTTTATGGGATCTGTTTCTCGAGGTGTGGCGTCCAGTATAGGAGGATTATGGTCAGCTTGGGAGGTAAATCAATTAACTTCATATTTCAAAGTTATGTTTCATTGAATTCCTGTCTGCTTGCACATTGTACTCTTACTGACCATTCCAACACTGTTTTGCAGATGTGGGCTTACGAGGTGCTGAGACTGTCGTCCCCGGAGTCCTCCTACCGGGACCCGCGCGTGATCCCTCGAGCTCGTCGTTGGGGTCAAGGATACAGAGGAAAGAGTGCTGTACGTGGCCAGCTTGACTTCTTTCGGGGAGAGCTCGACCGCCTTACTTATGCAGGGGTATGTACTGACTTAAAAGACCTGTTTCAAAGCTTGTTGTTCACTTGTTGCATATTATCTCATAAATCTCTGGTTTTCTGTTCAGGTACACTGGCAGGTGTGGGACGGGATTCAGGACGAGTACCTCGCGCCGAGTAGAGAGCTGACACGGGGGAGAGTGTTGCTGGAGTGTGCGTACGGCTGGCAGTGGTATCTTGGAGACAGGGTACTTCGCCAGTCGATACGTGCCCTAGTACAGGTGGTGCCCGGACCTCTCCCGCCACTGGTTCTGAGGACTGAGAGCTATACCCTTGCAGAGATCGAGCGATACACCATCCTCGATACAGCTTTGGACCAGTACCTTCGACCAGCAGAGGACTATGAGACATACAGGCAGCGGTACCTCGCCGGTCCACTAGATGTGGCGGGGTTCAGAGAGAGAGCCAGAGTTGCACGGGAGGCTGCTGCGTTGGAGGCTGCTGAGGCTGTGGCTGTCGAGCAGGCAGAGAGAGCCAGAGCCGAGGGACAGGCTGGTGGTGGTGCTGGAGTGAGAGAGGGAGCTGGCCCCTCTGTTGTGAGAGAGAGAGGGGGATCTTCTGCCGGGGGTGAGGGAGAGAGGGCTAGAGAGGGAGAGAGGGTGAGCGAGGACGTTCAGATGGAGGACGTCCCTGTTGAGAGGTTTGGTGCTCAGGGGGAGGGGAGAGAGGAGGTGGTGCCTGGAGGGAGTGGACTCAGGCCTGTCCTCAGAGAGAGGTGGGGTGGTGCTGTTGCAGGAGAGCCTGAGCCTTCTGAGAGGTCGGCCTACGAGGCTATGAGGTTGTGGCAGGTCTCTGTACAGACACCTGAGGGAGAGAGAGGGTATGTAGATATCCCTCGACCAGCTGCCGACCTTCCGCTCCCTACTGGCCCGGTATGCAAAGCTCCTTTATTCCATTTTGCTTTTGTTGATGTTGAAACTCTTTTATTAAAACTGTTGTTCCTTGCTGCAGTTTTCTCAGGACACCGCGCGTTTCTACTATGAGCAGACTCACAGTCTGCGAACCCTTGTTCGCCAGCTGGTAGTTGGAGCAGACGTGGTACTACGGCGACCAGGCGACCTCCCCCCTCCTGTTGTTCCTAGTCCTCCTCTTTCTAGGACTATCCCGGTATTCCCTTTGCTTTTTGGATTTGATTCTGATACCTGTTTGACTGTATAATACTGATATACTCTGTGCTTTGACTTCACTTGCAGGCACCTCGGAGGCGAGAGAGGGGTGGTGTTGCTGGCCCAGGCTCGACGACCATCCGCCTGTTCCGCTCGAAGGAGGCAGGTTATGTCGCGATGAGAGAGAGCGAGGAGGGGGATGGCAGTGGGAGGTCAGTTCGCCAGAGAGTCGGTGAGCCCTCCACTTCAGTTGAGAGACCGGGTACAGAGACCGTTGCCGATGAGCCTCTCCCGCAGGAGCCTGTCCCAGAGGACACAGTGGAGAGTGAGGACGAGGGCGAGGATGACGAGGAGATAGGTGACCCGTAGTTAGTACTTAGGTGATCTTAGGATATTATGAGTTTTGCTTTTGCTTTTTTTTTTTTTTTTTTTTTGATCAGCTTTTTCTTTTACCATTCCGGGCCTGCGTGCCCAAGTAGCTTCTTTGGATCAGGCCTGCGTGCCAGTTTTGCTTGTTGGGGCGCATGTTTGCCCCAGTATTCATGGATTATGACTTGATTTTTGACTTGCATTGACCAGCGTTTGACTTTTTATGGATGCCATGTTTTGATATATGATTTGCACTTCGCATATTGTTCATGCGTTTTATTATAATGATAACAAAACACCGGTTGTAAAACTAGCGAAAAACAGGAAAAAGACTTCCATTGACTGTAATGAACAAGTATTTACAGAAGGACATGATTATAGACACAAGTGTTCGTGAATTTATTCGAAACACATTTAATGAACAACTATTGATATAAGCGACTCAACTATACAACAAATATGACAACAAATGTTATCGGCACCTTCACACGACTCAAAAACATATATACAACTCATTTATACAAATCAAATGACGCAAATGACCCTAGGATGGAATTTGGTGTCCATAGGGCTTTTTTGAAAAGACGATCTTTCAATGCCACACATTATTCTCCGTGAACACACATCCACCGCTTCCGCAATGTCATATTTGACCAAACCGACCATTTGAACTTGGTAAAATCCACTTACAACCTTCAACCATGATCTTGAAACGTTAAATCGAGCTCGTTTTATGGAGAACTTGGTCTAAAGGTCTCATCTTCCGGATTTTCCGCGAATAAAACTTCCCCGCAAGTCATAAATGTCCATTAGAACATGTTGGAATCAATGAAACTTGCCAAAACTGCATGGAAATGGGTTTGAGGAATCAAAACTGGTTGCTGCTATCTGGTTTCCAGGCGCCTGCATTGGGCTGGTCCAGGCGCCTGGATTGGGTGCAGGCGCCTGGAAGGGGATGATCCAGGCGCCTGGATTGGGTCTGGGCGCCTGGAAAGGGCAAGTCCAGGCGCCTGGACTTGCTTCCTGGCAGAGTTTTGTTCTTTCCAAGGCACTTTCTTGCCCATTGCATGGCGTTCTTCTGCCCCAAACTGCATGTAATTTGTTCAAATTTCCTTCCCAAGCCTCTCATACACTTTTCCAAAGTTTTCTCCTCCATTTTCCCATAAATACCATCCTTTTCCAAGATTTTCTTATGATTTCCCATAAAAAAATTTTTTGAAAATGAACTTTGAATTCATTGAAACTTGAATTTTTCTCATCTACTCTTGCATGCAAAATTGTCACTACTCATCACACTCCTTCTATAAATACCATGCTTTGCCAAGCATTTTCTCCACACCCATTTTCACTATCCCACTCTTTATACTTCCATTCTTCGCCTCTTTCCTTTCAACTTCACATCATGGCCATGCTTGCGTCCGCCGTGCTTCAACCATGGATTGCAAGCTTCGAAAACATTGATTGGTTCAATTTTCGAAGCCACCATCTCAACTCCTTACGACATATCCACCCCATTCCTATTCGTCCTGAGCTTTTACATGCCGCCGCCCAATTTTGGGATCCCGAGTTTCATGTGTTCCGTTTCGGCCTTCAAGAGCTTTGTCCCACTATTGAAGAGTTCCATGCGTACCTTGAGACTCGTCCCGAGACTGAACCAGTGGTCCCTCCAAACCGTGCTAACTTGGTCAAAATTCTCAAAGAAAAGCTTGGTGTGAGTGATGGTATTGCAAGGCACTTGATTCGCGGAGGCTCGCTCGACATTCTTCGTCTCTTTGCTGATTTCAGCCCCCGTGGCAACCCGTTGGACTACACAGTTCAGAATCGCCGTATGTTCGCCTTGTGCATGTGCCTCCTTGCCACCTATCTGTTGGTTCCAAATGACGGCAATCCTAATCCCTCAATCATTTCGGTTGCTGCACAGATTGAGCAACGAAGGGATGTTGTTCCCATGGTTTTAGCAGAAACTCTCATGGGCTTGGATGCAGTAAAATCAGGAAGAACAAGTGTTTTCGCTGGGAGCCCCCTTTTGCTTCAGGTTTGTATTTTTGGTTTTTGGTACTTGGATTTGGTTTTGGTTTTTTTTTTTTTTTTTTTTGGCTTGTTTATTTTTGGACTCAGTTTTGGGATTTATGGTTTTTGGCTTTGGCTTGGCAGATGTGGCTGTGTGACAAAATGAAGTTGGTTGCGGACCCGGCAAACGATTGGGTTTATCAGGCTAGGGGTTGGAGAAGCAGAGGTTTTGTGGAGAATCGACATAATGTGGAGGAATGGTTGGACTTCTTTATGGCGGTGGAAGAGGATCATGTCGTTTGGAGATGTCATTGGCTGCCTCTGCCAGACATGACAGCCAAGCATATGGGGCACTCATGGGTGGTTTTGGCTGGGTTGACAGGCTTTTCTTTCTACTTTCCTCAGCGCATCCTTCGCCAGTTTGGAATTCGTCAAGACGTGAAGTTTCCATATCCGGTTGATTTCCATCTCCCCGAATTCAAACATTCAGTGATCGAGGCTTATCGTCGTGATTGGGGAGATAGAGTAACTTGGGTTCGAGACCAGTATCCGAGCATTCACCTGCGAGGACGGTACCGCCAATGGCTTAGAGGAGAATTGGAGGCAAGATTTGGTAGCAACGTGGATTGACTCTCTCGGCTCAACTAAGCTGTTTCCCAAAATAAATGGTGTATCCATGTAGGGCCCCCCTTTTTTTTTTTTTTTTTTTTTAATTTTTTTTTTTTTTTTATGCTCAGCTTATGTAATCGAAGGAGTGATTTGAATAAGATTGAACGATGAAGGGTTTCCCCCTCTTGGTTCATTTCAATTCCATATGCCACGTCCTTTAGATATTGCGGGAACGGGGACCAACTCATAAAAATTTAGACCGAACCCCAAGATAGGGTTGCCTACGTATCCCTTTTCAAGGAATCAGGTCGTGACGTAGTTCAGGCAAAGGTTCACTCGGGTATTAACACTCTCCTTTTGCGCTCTAAATTTTGCCTGGTACCGCCTTTTCAGGTTTTTGGTCCAGCGAGCTCTTTTTGAATATTCTGCCTTAGATTTTGCCTAGACCGCCCAATGTGGGTTTTCAGCCTAACAGGCTTGCTCTGAATTTTGCTTGGGTCGGCTCGCCCTTTGCGATTTTCCGCCCAACGAGCATCTCTCAGGGATAATATCGCTTGAGTTGGTCCAAATTGACAAGATTGCTGAACTCGTTGCCGTCCAGATCAAGAATCACTGCTGCTCCTCCGTCAAGGATAGTCTTGATAATGTATGGTCCTGCCCATTTTGGCCTGAATTTCCCTCTTGGATCAAATATCGGTGCCCGAATCTCCTTTACCACCATATCTCCTTCAATCAGATCCCTGGATTTCACCTTCTTGTTGAATGCGCGGGCAATCCTTCTCTGATACCCCTGAATGTGATACAAGGCCCGCAGTCTCCTTTCATCAAATAGCATTAGTTCTGCGAATCTGTCGCTCAACCAGTCAGCCTCATCGATTTCACTTTCTATCATCACCCTTAAAGATGGCACTTCAAGCTCAATGGGGAGTACTGCCTCCATACCATAGACCAGAGAATAGGGTGTTGCGCCTGTTGGAGTTCGGATAGAGGTGCGGTATCCCCACAATGCTAACGGCAGCTTTTCATGCCAGTCCCTAGATGATTCGATGGTTTTCTCTAAGATATTCTTGATTGATTTGTTTGCTGCTTCCACGGCTCCGTTAGTTTGTGGCCTGTACACCGTTGATTTGTGCACTTGAATATTAAACTCTTCGAGTGTTTCTGCCGCCCTTCCTTTGAAATGCACACCATTGTCTGATACGAAGGCATTAGGGACTCCGTACCGATAAATGATGTTCTGCTTGATAAAATGGGCCACTTGTACCGCGGTCAATGTAGCATATGAAGCTGACTCTACCCATTTCGTGAAGTAATCGATTGCTACCAATATAAACTTGTGTCCATTTGATGCTGGCGGCGTGATTTTCCCGATCACGTCTATTCCCCACACTGAGAAAGGCCAAGGCGTTGCCATTGTATGGAGCTCAGATGGCGGTACATGCATGAGATTAGCGTGGACCTGGCACTTATGACATCTTCGCACATACTGAACACAATCCGTTTCCATGGTTAACCAGAAATATCCTTGCCTCAGAATCTTCTTTGCCATCATTAATCCGCTCATGTGGGGACCACAGATCCCTTCATGGATCTCTTCCATTACTCTCTTTATATCGTCACCATGGATGCACAGCTTGTGCATGCCACAGTATGACCTTTTGTACAACCTTCCACCACAGATGATGTATTGTGACGCCAGCCTTTGCAGCGCTATTCGATCTTTCTTATTTGTTCCTTCAGGGTATTCTCCTTTCTCGACCAGATTCCAGATATCGTGATACCAAGGCAGACCATCATCAATTTCTTCAACATTCATCACGTATTCATAGGCTGGCTTATTTCTTTGCTCGATCATGATTGGCCTCATTCTCACCCCTACAGGCAACTCTACCATTGACGCCAGCGTTGCCAGTGCATCAGCGAACTGATTCTTCATCCTCGGTATATGAGTAAAGGTTACTTGCTCGAATTGATGAATCAGATCGTCGAGATCCTTGTGGTATGGCTTCAACTTTTCTTCCCGCACTTTCCAGTCACCGTTGGCTTGGGAAACCACCAGATTTGAATCCCCAATCACCTCCAATTTCTTCACCCTGATTTCAAGAGCAGCCTCCATTCCAACAATGCATGCTTCATACTCTGCCTGGTTATTTGTAACTTCGAAATTTAACTTGAAAGAGAGGGGAATGTGCGGCCCTTCTGGTGAAATTAGCAGTATGCCTATCCCAAATCCTTTCTGATTTGCTGCTCCATCAAAGTATAACTTCCAAACATCATCTGACACTGCCATAACATGCTCATCGGGGAATTGGAACTCTGTATCTTCTGGCCCCTCAATCGGGTGATCTGCCAGGAATTCTGCAACGGCCCTGCCTTTTACTGACTTTCTTGTTACATACTTGAGTTCAAATTCAGCCAACAGCAGTAACCATCGTGCTAGTTTTCCAGTGAGTGCTGGTTTCTCAAACAGATATTTGAGAGGGTCCATTCGAGAAATCAACACTACCGAATAAGCTAACATGTAGTGTCTTAGCTTTTTGGAGGCCCACGCAAGAGCCCAACAGGTTTTCTCTAAAGGCGTGTATCTTTCTTCAGCTCCGACCATCTTCTTGCTTAAGTAATAAACAGCCTTTTCTACCCCAGATTCTCCTTCTTGTGCCAACATGCAACCCATTGCAGACTGTGTTACTGACAAATACAAAATCAGAGGCTTCCCGGGCGTCGGTGGCATCAATACTGGGGGATTTTGAAGATACTGCCGGATTGACTCAAATGCTTTTTGGCACTTATCATCCCACTTGAATGGTGTTCCTTTCTTCAATAGACGAAACATCGGCTCGCAAGTCGATGTTAACTTTGCGATGAATCTGCTGATGAACTGAATTTTCCCGAGAAAGCTCCGTACCTCCTTCTCCGTCCTTGGCGGCTCCATATCGAGAATGGCTTTAATCTTCGATGGATCGACTTCAATTCCCCTGGTGGTGATCATGAACCCCAACATCTTCCCAGCAGTGACTCCAAACGTGCACTTTTGCGGATTGAGACGCATCCGGTACTTTCGAATCCTTTCAAAGAATTTACGCAATGCTGGGAGATGCCCTCCTCTTTCTTTCGCTTTCACAATCATATCATCCACATATACCTCAACTTCTTTGTGCATCATGTCGTGTAGCAAGGTCGTTGCAGCTCGCTGGTAAGTTGAACCGGCATTTTTCAATCCGAAAGGCATGACCCGATAACAGAACGTCCCCCATTCAGTGGTGAAAGTCGTCTTCTCTCGATCCTCTGGTGCCATCAGAATCTGATTATACCCGGAAAAGCCGTCCATGAATGATAACAATGCATGTCCTGCCGTGTTGTCCACAAGTACATCGATGTGCGGCAAAGGAAAATCATCCTTCGGGCTGGCCTTGTTCAAATCTCTGAAATCCACACAAACCCTGACTCTTCCATCCTTTTTGGGCACCGGTACAATATTTGCAACCCACTGTGGATATTCGGTTACCATCAGAAAACCGGCGTTGAATTGCTTAGTAACTTCTTCTTTGACCTTTTCAACCCAGTCTGGTCTGATCTTTCTCAATTTCTGTTTTACTGGTTTTGCATCGGGATACAAAGGAATTCGGTGTTGCACAATTTCAGGATCGATTCCGGGCATATCTGCGTGGGACCAAGCAAAAACATCTTCAAATTCTTTGAGTAAATCAGTGAGTAATTCTTGTTCCTCCGAAGATAGCCCGGATCCGATTTGAACCATGCGAGGGTTTTCCTCATCTCTCAATTTAATTGAAATCACTTCTTCTTTTATTGGCTGAGCATGCCTTTCATTCTCCCTTTCGATTAGAGACTTGAGTTCTTTAGGTATTTCTCCTTCGAACTCGGTCTCATCATCGTCAGGGTCAACACAATTTATTTCGGGAACAGCGAAGTAAGCGAAATCACAATCCATTTCATTCATGAAACCCTCAGGGGTGCAGTACATAGCAGTGGACTCAAACTCAAAGGAAAAGTGATAACATGGAGTGGCACAAGGCACGATCTCCGACTCGAAAACGGGTACAGACTTAGACTCAGGATTAGACTCAGACTTGGTGAAGGTGTCAGTGAATTTTACAACAGGTGTGAAAGTGCAATTCTTATACTCTCCTATAGCATCCACAATCAGCACACTAGGGTCTTCGAAGGCCTCCTGCCCGAGCATCATCACTGCTGGCTCTTCTTCATCCTTACCTGCTAGACTGACCTCGTCGAACATTGACATCAAAATCCCACCATCCAAGGCCTCCATCCAGTCTGCCCTAAGGTCTTTCACCAATTTTTCGACCTTTTCGTGCTCATCTTCACTATCCCAAGCATCGTTAGCGAAGATTTCAAATCCGGGGTGCACCTCTCCACTTATTTCATTTACAAACGGCTCAGGCTGGCCGTGATAAGGTGCATTTGACCCTTCCTTGACAAAACGGATCTGGTGGTTTGCACTGCTTTCTGCTCCCTTGGTTTTTCCTCTCTGCATCTCCCTCAATGTAGGTTCGTACCCTAATCCAAAACGACCTTGCTGAGAAGGGAATTCCGGGAACTGAGTCACTCCTTGACGAGTTCGACCTAAGCCAGTGCCTGGCAGGTATGACATCCTCCTCATCATTTCAAGAACGGTGGTGCTGATTGAGAAATCATCGTCGATACGAAGCGTGAACACACCACCGGATGTATCAAAAGCAAACCCCCCAAGTTGGACATCATTCTCATCATGCATAATTTCTAGCAGGGGAGCATTATCTTCATCATGAGGGCGAATACCTGTGTCTCCATAGAGAGTGACTGTCCCACTTTCCAGTCCAAGCAGAACTTTCTGATGCAAAGTGGACGGAACTGCCATGATGTCAGGACGATGCATCCAGGGACGTCCCAATAGCAAATTGAACGAAGCTGGTATCTCGAGCACATGAAACTCTACTGTCGACTTGAATCCTTCTGCAGCAATCTCCATTTCCACAGTTCCAAGTACATTGTGACGGGTGTTATCATAAGCCCGGACAGTGAGATCAGATGGTGTAAAATCCTTTGGCTTAAGCCCCAAGCATAAGGCTGTTCGGAGGGGACAGACGTTGAGCGCGGACCCATTATCCACCAATACAACTGGAATCCACTTTCCCATGCATTTCATGGTGACATGCAATGGTTTGTTATGATCTGTTCCCTCAAGAGGTAAATCAGCTTCAGTGAAGGTTACGGTGTGCTTGGTAGGTTTAGTGGCAATGGTAGGTTTGGTAACAATGGCGGCCATCATGGCTTCCGGGGTAATATCGGGTGCAATCTCCATGCAAGACAATGTTTGAGCAAGTTTCTGTCGATGCTCACTAGAGCTCATGAGTAGTCCCCAAATAGTTAAAGCAGCTGGGGTCTTCTCAAGTTGCTTTTGGATGGGATTCTCTTCAGTAGTTGGCGAGGGTTTTGAACGAGGTACACGGCTGTTGGTTGCAGAGGTAGCATGGGATTGGTTAACTGGCGGGTTAAAAAGGGTTTGGAAATCGGTAGAGTTGGCAATTGGATCAATGGGGTTGTTTGGCGGGTTTGAGTTGTTCTGTGGAGTTGGATTATTTGGTGTAGCTGGGTTATTTTGTGGAGTTGGGTTAAAAGGTAGCTGGTTTAGGGAACTAGGCGATGGGTTAGAGGTGTTTCCAGTGTACATCTGTGGTGGTTGATAAAACCGTCCACTCCGAAGCAAGTGAAGAACAGAGTCGATATCATCTCCCCATAAATCAGTGTAATCAGTGTACAGATCAACGAGATCGCCCTCCGCCTTTCTTTTCCCTTTTGCAATGCTGGCTTCCTCCAAACCCTTGGTTATCCCTTCCACAGTTGCTTCGCTCCACACATCTCCATTTTCCATTGCAGCTTCATTGACAGCCCAAATCTCGTCATTTCCAACCCACAATGGTGATAGTGTTATTCCTTCATTTGGATTGGCCCACACATTAGCCAGAACATTCTCTTGCATTTGTTGTTCCCAAACATCGAGTAACCCACCATTCATCACCATAATATCACAATTCTCGGGTATTTGTACCTGCGGTGCTGGCAAATTTTCGTCAATTATGTAATCATATGGTGTGAATTCTATCCCCTCCGTCATTCGATTTATGGCATCCTCACTCATCATGGAGAAATCAGGGCGGCCCTCCCACAACGGTGGCATCGGAAAATATGTTTCATCAAAGACTATAGGAAGTGTTGACCCATCCAAAGGATCATCAGGGTCCATGAGTTGCCATTCATTGGGTGCGGGATCCCACTCGTCTTCTTGTGCACCATCGAGTGCCCCATTCTCTTCTTGCCAATTCTGTCCCTGTCCTTCTTCCGCAAGATGTTGATTTTGTACCATTGGTAATGGTTCAAAAAGATTGGGAAGCGCCAATCCATCAAGCGGGTCTTCAAGCAGTAGATTCATCATGGCTCCAAGTGGGGGTTCTTCAACAATCTGCTCATCATGCGGCCAAACTTCTTCATTTGCCATATTATTGGCTACCATCTGTTCGTACTCGTGAGCCTCCATAGCCATCATCAAATCACCCCATTCTTGCCATATAGTGGGGTCCAAATGTGCATCAAGAAAGCATGCCTCAGATTCATCTGGTATAGGTACGATGGGCTTAGGATCTGTTTCCGGTACAATGAACTGGCTAGGGTCAAATGGATTGGAGTCTTGGTATTTTTGAGTGGAGCTAAGGGTTATCTGGCCTATACCACCATTTCTTTTGTGAGCTGGCAAAGGATTGGTAACAACATTGGGCTTTTCAGTGGGGTCTCGGATTTGTTTATTGTCAATGAGATCTTGAATCTCATGACGCAGCCGTTGACATCTTTCAATAGGGTGGCCGGGCGTTTGGTGGAAAACGCAGAAGGTATTTGGGTTATAGGATGGTGGAGGATTTTGTGGAGGTGGAGTAGGTTGGAGTGGTTTAATCTTTCCCTGTTGAACGAGCCGTTCGAAGACAACAGGAAGAGGCAGAGGAAGAGGGGTGAAAACACGGCGTCCTCTTTGGTTTTGGAGGGTTTGAGTTGGTTGGATTGGTTGGGATAGGATAGCATTTATGGGCTCGGTTTTATGGGATTGGTGATTCATGGAACTGGATGAGGTGCCGGCCGCGTAACTGGGGTTTGCATACAGGGATGAGGTATTTCCAATGTAATTGCGCTTAGGCCTGGGGATTGGATCTCCTTTCTTCAAAACCCCACTTTGCAAGGCTTCTTCAATTGTCAGACCCGTCTCAAAGTAGGTCTCGAAATTGTGCGCTTGAGCCGTCACCATGTATTGGGCCAGATCTGGTTGGAGGTTCTTGGTTATGATGCGCATTTGATCTTTGTCACTAGGACGATCGGTCATTTGCGCAGCCTTTGCTCTCCATCTCTTCACAAAATCTGCAAATGATTCCTTTTCTTTCATTTTGGTACTCTCAAGTTCTCGAGTAGTGACCTTGAGTTGGACATTATACTCATACTGCTTAACAAAAGCAGCCACCATTTCCTCCCAAGTTTGTCTCTTTGAGATATCAAGCGACAGGAGCCATTGGAGAGCAGGCCCCGTGAGCGTTTCATGAAACATCTGTGCCATAGCAGGCTCATCGACATCTTGCAACGAGAGAGAGCTCACGTATGCCTGAATGTGTCCTCTCGGATCCCCAGTCCCATCGAACTTCTCAAAATCCACATGCTTGAATTTCTTGGGAAGCTTAGCGCCGGGAAAGATGCAAAGTTTACTCATATCAAAACCGGTAATGGCTCGTTTTTCGCTTTTGGCCACTGACTCTTCCAGTTTGAGTATCTTTTCTAGCATTTCAGCCAACTGAGGATTTTCAGGGGGAGGAGGCTGTTCCGGATGTTCATCATTAGGGACCTCTTGATCGGGTATCTGCTGCTGAGGTAGGGGGAGTCGACTCTGGATGTTTATCATGATAGCCATGAGCTGAGTGATTCGAGTGTCATTTCGAACCCTCTCGTCGTGCATTTCCTTCCTCAACTGTTCAAACTCATTTGGAGGATCCTGTTCCTGCTCAGCCGACATTCTTGGTTCAGGCTTCGGTGATAAGGATCGAGACAGTCTCTGTCCTGGAGGTCGAGTCCAAACAGGTAAGGTCTTCTTCTTCTTTGCAGGCCCAATGGTTTAAAGCTCTATCATGAAAGCAAAGTCTTGACTCAGTTTATAGCCCTTGATTACCAAGTACAAACAAAAAGGGTGCCTATGATGCAAGTGTCACTCCTCGCCCAAAATTAGTCCTACTTCTAAGCCTAGGGATTAAGCTACCGGTTTCGGATCTCACTTGGAATCATTCGCACAGAAGATTGTATCAACACCACGGGTAGGTCGTTTACTCGGCAAATACGACGTATCAACCTAAAGCCTAAATTGTTGACGCCGTAGTGCTTTTCTTGACCATCCGAGACAGAGCAATGAGGTGTCGCCATCCAGATACAAGTGATTCCAAGGCTAGTCCGAAACACGGGTGGCCGTTAGGGCACGACCAACACCGGAGGTATCTTAAACTCCATGGATTTAAAGTCTCCTAGACTGCATATACGACCTAGGGTTAGTCTACCGGATCCAAATCTCACTTAAGATCACTGCACAGAAGATTTTTCAACACCCCAGGTAAGTCATTACTCGGTAGGTTAAATTCCAAGCTTGTTGGAATCAGAGCCAATCACTTTTCTTGACCATCTGAGACAAAGCAATGTGGATGTTGCAATCCAGATACAAGTGATCTCAAGGCTAGTTTGAATCACGGGTGGCCGTTAGGGCACGGCCAACACCGGAGGTTTCTCAAACTCCATGGATTTAAAGTCTCCTAGACTGACTCGACTGCTTTGGAAGGTTGCCCCAATCCTCAAGTTTTTCTTTTAAGCGATAAATCCTTGCTATCGAATGGTCGGATTTGGGAAATCATGATTCATACGAATTCCGACAATGATCTAAGATTGGAAGCCTATGGGCGATTGACCCTTCTCGGGCCAAGGTCCCGTAAACCCGTTTAGATCATTGTTTAGGAAACTGACGGACCAAATTTTCCCATGTCCGGTCGTCCTAAAGGCCAACTTGTAAGAACAACGTACATACGGGATGCACGACTCATCATTGGGCCGAGGCAATCTTCTACTAACAGCCGAGAACCTAGCTTATGCTATACTGACAACATAATAAGACAAGAACGTGTACAGATGCAAGTGTATGCATGTATGCAGTATGATATGCTTGAAAAGACGGTAACACATAGCACGAAACAGGATGGTGCACATAATCCTAACACTTGGGTTGGTTAACTAACGTGGGGTTCTATGGTTAGCTATATGCAAAGGCTGGTTTTGGTTTGAGAGGGTACCCCGGACTCAAAGCCAAAGCTGTCTCCCATCGCCAAGGATCCCGCAAGGCGATGGTAATAACGACAATTGTGACTTATCACGGTCGGGGGGGTGCTGGGCATTTCGGGATTCCCCGTCACCGGCAAGCCGGGCGGGATTGCCGAAACACGCCAGCGGAGGCTAGTAATCATGCACGTGCAATGCAAAAAGTCCATTCAAGTAACATTTTCAAAGCCTTTTCAACATTTTTCAAGCTTAGCTCTCGATGATTAATACACATTTTAGTAAAATCACACATAAGTGTAATAAAACTAAAATATATATTAACCAGAGTCCCCAGCGGAGTCGCCAGCTTGTGGACACCCCGCGGGAGCGCGATCGAGTCCACGAAAAATGGTTTTGATTACGAAAATGATTTGATTGGTTGAATGGAGTCGCCACCCGGATTTGAGGACCTTACCCGAGAAACCATTTGAAAAATGACCCTTTTGCCCTTGATATGGAAAATGCTTAACCGGTCTCCAAAATGAGATTTCTCGGGTCCGGGAGCTAGGTTACGCGAGGGGAAGGAATTTAAAGCACCCCTCACGCCCGGTGTGACCACCGGTCTCTACTAAATGTTGAAAAGGCTTTGAAAACATTACCTAAATGGACTTTTAAACTCAAGTTCGTGCGAGAGCATGTCAAATATAACAGGAATGTCAAGGAGATGTGAGTGAATGCTTGTGCAAGGTGTTGTGAATGGATGATTTATGCACAGAAGATGCTGAAATTACACTAAAACTCCGAAAAATGTCCCAAAATGTCTCAAAAGTTGATCATAAAATGTGAATCTGGAGGGGGTCCAGGCGCCTGGAAAAGGTGAGTCCAGGCGCCTGGATTGAGTCCAGGCGCCTGGATGGGGTCAATCCAGGCGCCTGGATGCCATCCAGACAGAAACTGCAAAAATTCCTTTTTCAAACAGAAATCAACAAATTGGATGTTTCGAACAACTTTTTGTACATTCTGGAACATGTTTGACAGTATGGTAGTAAACTTAACACTTGGAAGAAACTTGAAAGCAATAAAATAATGCTAAAATGCAACAATAACATCTTGATGATGCTCATTTTGAACACTTATGATGAATACCTTTAAGTATCATATCAGAACTTTAAATGTAAAGAAATGTGAACCAAGACATGCAAATGATACACCAAAATAATCAGAATATGGAAGAAAACAGAAAACAAAACAAATGAACAAGGGGTCCAGGCGCCTGCATGGAGGGAATCCAGGCGCCTGGACTCAATGCAGGCGCCTGGAAGGTGATGATCCAGGCGCCTGGATTGAGCTTCTGATGCACAATCTGATTTCTTTTTCTGGTGATTTTGAGACCTCTCTCAAACTCTCTACTGGTATAGATGACCAAAAAGAGCTTGATTGAGTCCCCCTCAGGGCCTTTTAGACAAAAATGATAGAATGTCTACCTTTTTGGTTTGATCAAGAACTTGAAAATGGGGTTTTGAAGTGGATATTAGAAAAGTATAGCTTCTGATTGTTGGTTTCTCAGGGCTAGAAGGGTAGTTTGTGGATGATTTGAAGTGATTTTGTTGATGGAAGTGAGTAGATGATGGATTAATGAAGTAGAGAGAGGATTTTGGGGTTGAAATGGGTTGGGTTTGAGAGATAGATGATGAAACAAAGCATTCTGAGGTTATTTTGACAGAGTAACAGCCAAATGAGAGAGTATTTTTCTGTCTCCCCAAATGGAAGAAAAGAGGTGCTTTAATAGGCAATCAAAGGACCAAAGAGGGCCACTTGAACCTTTAGAAAGGGTAAGGGTTCACCTAAAGGGGCAAAGTGGAGAGCTAATCATCTCCCCCACTACCCTCTCCAACTGATCTCTGCCAGAAAATCCCCCAAAATCTCGTTCCCGCCCACTAATGACTTAAAACACACTCAACCTGGACTGATATCCAGGCGCCTGGATTGTGCATTTCCAGGCGCCTGGACTGAATCCAGGCGCCTGGACCATGTAATCCAGGCGCCTGAACCCCTTCCAGGCGCCTGGACTTAGCCAATCCAGGTGCCTAAAGGGCCCATCCAGGTGCATGTATTTCACAGTTTTGGGACATTCCAGAGTTCCGAGGGATATTTTGGTGATTTGATGGGAGGTTATTGGCGGGGTTTTCCAAGTCTTTGATCAAACCTCGTCTGTCCTTATTAGGCATCTTCATCATCGGGAAAGCTCCGGAATCCTGAGGGTCCAGATTGGGGTGTCTACACAATTCCCTTTTCCCTTAACCACAGTCTACCAAAAGCTCCTTGAGAAGGACGCCATCAAGCCACTTGAGCCCCGCGAGCCACCCAAAATACTTCCTCCAAGCCATAATCCCAATGCCTTTTGTTCCTACCACCAAATGCCCGGCCATCACACTAACAATTGTATTCGTCTCAAGCACAAAGTCCAAGACCTCATCGAAGATGGAACAATCTCGCTTCCCCTCAAAAAGCCAAACACAGTCTCAAACCCCATGCCAGAACACAAATCCAATACCCAAATCAACCAAATCTCTCTCAGCTCCACTCTAAATGACCCAGGCTCCACTAAATTTAACCCTAGCCTATACATCATACCAGCCACCGAACCTAAACCCCTCGTCCCTGTGCCAGAGGATCTCGGAATTCTATTCCTCGGAAGTGTTAAGCCAAAAACGAAACCCACATGGGCAGACATTGCAGAAAGTGAAGAATGGGCTATGAATGATCAAGGATGGGAAGAATTCCGTCAAGAGTGGGACCCAAGCCAATTTATTATCCCAGATTCTCATGCCAAGCCGGTTGTTTCCATACCAACGAGTCCCAGTATCTGTCGGATTGACAAGGTCGTGTGCATCGCCGGCATGGTACATACTCTCGAATATGTTGAACCGAGTGAGCGGGAAGATTGGTGAGAAAGATGGGAGGTGTGGACGGTCGACCTCCACGCGGTTCGGGCAATGGTTTTCGAAACGGTTCGAAAAACAAGGATTTTAGAGTCGCCACCCGGGTTTTGAGAAAGCAGTTTGGGACCCGAGAAACCAATTTGAAACGCGATGATTTGAGCGAACGACTTATAAAACCAATTGAAAACCAGAGATTCGTTTTGGATCCGGGAGCCAGATTACGAACAGGGAAGGGTTTTAATGCACCCTATTCGCCCGATTAAAAATCGGTCTTTACTAAATATTTGTGAGATTTTATTAGAAAACGATTTTATTGCTGAACATTAACAGATAAACATTTAAGTTAAGCAAAACAGGCGGTAATAATGAGAAAAACAAATGACTGATATGTAATTCACAGAAATCAAATGAAAATCCAAACTTCAAACTGTTCCTGCAGAGGGGAAGGTTTAAATTTCACATTTTACCAGAAAAGTGTGCCGTGCGGCACATTAGATGTACCGTGCGGTACAAATGATGAGCCGTGCGGCACTGTTCTTCAATTTAACGGTCAAATTTTCAAATAGGTGCCGTACGGTACTCAAAGTGTACCGTGCGGCACAGTAGGAGTGCCGTGCGGCACATCTGGCTGCAAAACAGCTTGAAACTTTGGCTTTTCAGAATGATTGATCAGAGGCACATACAAGGTATGAAATGCATTCAAAATAAACTACTTAAAAGGGAGAAAACATTGTATTGAGTATGGGATGTCCCTCCTTGTTGAATCGCTCCGTGCGAGGCGATGTTTTCACCGTACGGCGCGACCGGGAGGTGTGGAATGAAACTGGACTTGCTGTAATTTGGGCATACCAAGCATGGAAATGATACGAGGAATCATTCCACCCTTGGTACCCTTCCCCTCAGGGTACCAAATTCAAGGAATTTGGCGAAACAGGTTTATACCTTCGGTTTCGAACTCTCGGATTGAGCGTCGGATTGAACTTCCGAATACTGCTTGAACCTTCTCTGGACCTGACTTTCACTCTAGTATAATGGTAAGAGGGATTGGATGCTCAAACTTTGGTCGATTTGGGATGGCTATCTCACGGCTTTGGAGTCAAAGACAGGGGATGAGTTTCTGCTTTGGGTTTTGCTTTTACGGAGAGAATGATATTGGATTGTCTATAGTGGAGATGGTGGCTAAGGGGTTTTGGCAATGAAAATGGTATCCAAGAATGGAGTTTCGTGGTCTTCCTTACACAGAAATCGTATGGGGTTCGGCCGTCCTCTTCCCATTGGGTTTGAACGGTTTATATAGAGGTGAGGGAGCCGAGTGTAGTCTCCAACCTTTTCTTGATTCTTGCTCACGGAGACAATGGCATGGGGAGTAGCATCCCCTTTCGGCCATGATCTTCCCTTTCGGCCATGACCAGCAGGGCGGGGGAACCAATCTCGTCAACGTTTTCGGCTTGCTGGGAACTCGCAAAAACTGGGAACCCGTAAACAGTACTGTACGGTACACAAACTGTGCCGTGCGGCACAACTTGTGTACCGTGCGGCACAACTGGCCGTCAAAATTCAACAGTCTGCCGTACGTGACTCTGGCTGTCCCGTGTGTTGAGAGATGAGTACCGTGCGGTACTGTTGACTGAGTTGACTTGGAGAATTTCAATCCGAGAGTTCTTCCGGGTATTTCCGTTCATCATTGGGGATTAAAATGTACGTGAACGCTCATTTTGGGGTGTCTACAGTTGCCCCTCTTTGACGAGACTTACGATCATTGTGTCGTCGGAAGTCGCGTCAAAGATAGAAGACACCCCTCGATGTGGACGTCCTCGTATGAAAACAAATAGTTAGACATGATGCGTGTGGTCGCGCTCGCGAGAGCTGCCTACGTACCCCGTTGTAGGGATCAGACCAGCGTAGTTCAGTTGAGGCTTTAGAATGCAAGAGACGATAGGAAACTTACCTTGATCGGTTAGTGGGGATTGTCACTCTGCTTTTCAACGAGGGAAAAACGAATGATGTGCTATTGGTGCTGAAAACCGTTTTGTTAATGCCGGAGAGGACTTACGAAACCATTTGTCGCTGACATAAGAAACCATTTGATGCTGAGGATATCTGTCGTTAATGCCGGCGAGGACTTACGAAACCCTGTCCGACGCTGATCGAACTTTTTGTTGTAGATGCCGCCGAGGACCCACGAAATCACCTGATGCTGATAAAACTGTCGTTAATGCCGGAGAGGACTTACGAAACCATCGGATTCTGATGTTGATAAAACTGTCGTTAATGCCTGGCGAGGACTTACGAAACCACCTGATGCTGATAAAACTGTCGTTAATGCCGGAGAGGACTTACGAAACCATCGGATGTTGATAAAACTGCCGTTAATGCCGGTGAGGACTTACGAAACCATCGGATTCTGATGTTGACAAAACTGTCGTTAATGCCTGGCGAGGACTTACGAAACCATCGGATGTTGATAACACTGTCGTTAATGCCGGAGAGGACTTACAAAACCATCGGATGTTGATAAAACTGTCGTTAACGCCGGAGAGGACTTACGAAACCACCTGATGCTGATAAAACCGTTGTTAATGCCGGAGAGGACTTACGAAACCACCTGATGCTGATAAAACCGTTGTTAATGCCGGAGAGGACTTACGAAACCACGAAACCCTGTCCGACTCTGATCGAAATTGTTGTTGTAGATGCCGTTGAGGACTTTCGAAACCATTCAATGTTTTGAAATAATTGTTGTTGATGCCGTAGAGGACTTGCGAAACCACTATCGATACTGATAGAAGTTGTTGGTAATGCCTTTGAGGACTTACAAATCCAATCGTTGCTTGAATACTTGTGATGGGACCGCTGAGTGCTCACGCGAAGCCGATGTGGGGCAAAATCGAGGATTAGCCTGAGTGAGATTGCTGGAAATCTTGGCTTAGAAAGCCCTCGGGAAGGTTGAATCTGGTGCAAAAATCATTAAGAACTCAGATGTGTGCCGTGTGGCATCAATACTGTACCGTGCGGCAGAGATGGAGTGCCGTGCGGTGAAACTGGCAAAAGGGTGTGCCGTGCGGTGCACAGGGTGTGCCGTACGGTAGAGTGGGTGTGCCGTACGGCACAAGTGGCTATTAAAATCGCCCGAAACCGTTTTGTTTTCTCCCACTCTTTCAAACGCATTCAAATCTTCTTGGTCAGTTATTCCGAGAGTGTGACATTCCGAAAACCCTCATTTCCTTCAACCTACTTCTTCTTCTTTATTTCTCCCAGATTTTCTTAAACTCTTCGGTCCATCAACACTAAAAACGAGTTTTCCCTCCGAGATACATCATCCATGGCTGATTCCGGCGATACACCAGTCGATCCCAACATACCCGTCGCTGGTTCGTCTTCGTCGGTGCACGGGGGTAGCAGCACTACGTCCGTCGAGCCCAGTAGTGACCCATCCATGGGTGCTCCGGCCGACGTTGATTCATTGCAAAGGGCTTCCGATTCGGTTTTGATCGGGGCCGAAACGGTATTACCCACATCGGAAACAGTACCGACGGGGCTGGGGGAGACTCACGCGGGCGAGACCCTAACTCCGGTGGAGGTACGGGAGGCCATGGGCGTTGGTGGTGCTGCAGTGGTTGGCGGCAGTGATGCTGGTGGTGATTTGGACACCGCACGGCACACTGACAGTGCCGTGCCCGATGTTGGGGGTGCCGCGGTCACAGATAGGAGCACCGTACGGGATACTGAGGGCGTTGACGGTGGTGACCCGAGTACCGTGGCTAGCCATGAGGGGCCGGAGGCCATGGATATTGATCCTTCAGGTACGGGCGCTTCTCCCTCGATCATGGCTATGGGTTTTAGTGGTATTGATGCTATTGTAGAGAGAGCCCGCACTCAAGAGAGTGGGTCTCGGGCTGAGGGTATCTCGAGAGATATTCAGGAGGCTGCTTTTGCGACTGATACACCACTGACTAGGAGAGGTCTTGGTGATAGAGATGTTGTGGTTGAGGATGTTGTTTACACCTGCTGTTGGTTCTTCCCGTGGGTCTGGTTTGACTTTGGCAGACACTTTGGAGGGAGCGAGAGACGAGGATATAGCAACGACCTTACAGGAGTTTCCCAGGTTTGAGAATGTCCTGGTTCAGGAGGGGATGGCATCCATTGTCAGGGATGCTGAGCAGGAGGAGAGACAGAGAGAAGCCGAGGTGGCTGCAGGGGAGGGGCGTTTGACTATAGTCCGGGAGGTTGAGTTGGCTTTGGACCACAGGGCTCAGTTTACACCGGCTACCTATGTGCCGCGGGTGCACTTCTTTGTCCCACAGGGATGCGATACATATACACCTTTGTTGCCTACGTACCCAGCTACGAGTGTGATTCGAGACCGTTCGACCCACATTGCTTATAGGAATCCCTTGGTGTGTATCCTCTGTTTATTCTTTTCTGCTTGTGCTTGTTTGCTTGTTTGCCCGTTTGTTTGTACATTCCTGTTGATAATACTGACTGAGATTACGCCATGCCTTTGTTTAACAGACTCAGAGATCCATGGGCGGTTATGGAGGTTCTGCACATTCTCTGGCATACTACCGTGCGTTACCAGCACGAGTGAGGGCTTTGGTTGATGCCTCTGGGTTCACCATTTTTATCCGGCTTCTGACAGTGACGAGGACGGATCGCAAGCTGATACGAGCCCTGGTGGAGAGGTGGTGGGATACCACCAACACCTTCCACTTCAGATTCGGGGAGATGACCATCACTCCCCTTGACTTTGCTGCGATTACTGGTCTGAGAGTTGGAGGTGAGCCGATCCCGTTTGACTCAGAGCTGTACTTGGACACTGCTGCCGTGGAGCACTACTTGGGGAGGAGGCCTGGAGGTATTGAGCCGGGGGTGAGGTATACTGTCTTGGTGAGTTTCTGGGACCACGAGCCAGGGTCAGAGGAGGAGGCTAGGCAGATGGAGAGAGCCTACTTGTTGTACCTCTTTGGCGCCTCCCTGTTTCCGAACAGGCAGGGCGTGGTGCACTTGGGTTGGTTGCCTGCACTGGAGAGTTTGGAGACTGCCGGGAGGTTTGACTGGGGCGGCGCCGGCCTGTGTACTGTGTACTGCTTCCTCGGTTGCGTGTGCCGCGGTGTGGGCACGAGCCTTGGTGGTTACTGGAGGGTGTTGGAGGTAAAACTTTTGCTTGTATTCCTCTTTCGATGATCATGATAATGCTTTTATCCATGTTTCTTGACTTGACGGCTTTCTGAACATGCAGGTATGGGCTTATGAGGTGCTGGGTGTGTTTGCCCCGGCCAATTCGCATAGCAATGAGGATGTGCTCCCACGCGCTGAGAAGTGGGGATCAGAGTACACAGGAGCTGGTGATCATAAGGGAGATTTGAGGACTTTTCGGCTTTTTCTTGATTCTACCACTGGGGATAGGGTAAGCCTTTTTTATGATTTCAAATATTCATGCTTTCTTGTCTTCCTTTAACCTTGAAACTGACAAACCTTTCTCTCTTATAGGTGAGGTGGAATGTTTGGCATAGGATGCGCAGGGATTACTTGGTTAGGAGCAGGGAGCTGACACGGAGCCGAGTGCTGCTGGAGTGCCCTTACGACTGGCGATGGTACTTGGGTGACAGGGTTTCCCGTCAGTCCCTCGGGATTGACCATTTCAGAGTGCCTTCGCCGTTGCCTCCACTCGTTCAGAGGACTGAGGAGTACACCCGAGCTGAGATAGAGAGATACACGGTGCCGACAGAGGTGATTTTCAGTCCTTCGATAGATTATGAGGGTTACTTGAGCTCGCACTTGGCATATGACCTGGATATGGAGAACCGTTTGAGGGCCGGTCCTGCTTTACCTGAGCTGAGGAGAGAGATTGAGGTGGTGACTGTTGACGGAGCACTTGGAGTGGTGACGGTGCCTCACATTACTCCTACAGTTACTCTTGCCACGACAGAGGTGACTCTTTGATTATTATGCTTGCTTCAATTACTTGTTTATGCCAGTATCTCATGTATTGCTGACGCCTCTTTTGAATTTCAGATTCCTGTTGAGTGGGCAGTGGCGTCGTACCAGCTGGCGCAGGACTTGCAGGCCATGGTCCGTCAGTTTGTGATGGGCATGGCTCCAGAGGTGCACCCGCGGGTTGAGCCAGGAGTTGTACTTGGTCGTGGTCAGAGAGCCACTAGAGGGAGGGCACCGGCCCGTGGTGTTGGAGAGGCTAGCAGAGGTAGAGAGACCAGCCGAGGCACTCGCAGGAGGAGGGAGAGTACTAGCAGTGAGAGAGGAGCTAGCCGAGGGGCCACCCCTAGTGCCGGGGCTGCTGAGGTATACATTGGACTTGCCTTTCCTTTTTGTTTGATCATGCATGCTTTTCATTGTATTCTGACAAACTTTGTTGCTTGCACAGGGAGCGTCAGGCTCTGGGAGAGCTAGGCGTTCCACGCCTCGAGTTACTTCAGTGACTCCACCTTCAGGTCGAGTGCTCCGTTCTTCTGAGAGGCGGAGAGAGAGTGTACAGCAGAGGGAGGAGCCTGCGGAGAGCAGTAGTACTGATGACGATCATGCTACGCCAGAGGAGTATAGACCTCGGGGGTCTGAGCCTCCGAAGCGTCCTCGTACCTGAGACAGTAGTTAGTAGTAGCATCTTATGAGGTGGGGTCTGCGTGCCTCGTTTTGATTTAGGCATTTGTTTAGCCTTCTGTATAGATGGCCTGCGAGCCGTAGTAGTTGATGACACATTGGGCCTGTTTGCCCCTGGATATGGTTTCATTCATCATGTGGATATTTTGATCTTGGTTTTATAAAAATTTGCATTTTAGTCATGCTGTCATTCATATTGGCCATGAATTTGGAAAATTGCAGTTTTGCACGTGAGTACTTAACTTAAAGCAACTGAATTTGAGACCAACAAACTTGTATATGGAAAGTTTGATTTGCATTTATGGTTGTGACTTGTAGGACTCAATGAAATGGAATTAAGCTTTTGACCTCATATGTGCAATGTATGGATTAATAGAATGACGCTCGTTGCGCACATATGTCGGCATTGCCGTTGACAAACGAATGGAATGACTCATGGATACCACATGTTACACATGAATTGACCACACTCGTGGGGTGGCGTTATCATGAAGTATAGCTCGCCGATACTTCTATTCCTTGGTATTCAAGTCTTCGAGACTTTTGATCATTAATTTCTGGTTGAGGTTGCCAACCGACCCCTCCAATAGGTCGTAGGCGCGCGCCATGGCTTGCATGCATAAGCTTTGTGCCAAAGAGAAGCATGGAATGACCCCCGGATGCTCAAAACTGAATTTTGCTGGAATTTGGCCAACTGTGTCGTGCGGCACCAAAACTGTGCCGTGCGGCACTATTAGTGTGCCGTACGGTACACGCCTAATAGTGCCAAAAAATCTGCCACTTGCAGCGGATTTCTGGTCCTCTTTTTCGGCATTTCATTATTTCAACGCACGTCCTAGGGACTTGAAGAGCCATTGTGAGGCATGTTTTGAGGAGACTTACCATTTTTAACATGATTCCTTGCGGTCTTCGAGTTGGCACGTCTTTCGAGGTGGCCTTTGGAACTTGAAATTTCGTATTGTTCCTCATGCATGGTGGCTATAAAAAGCTGTTCATTCCCTCCCTTATTTGCATTCCAAATTCATAAACTCTTTCCTTGTTAACCCCCCCCTCTTTCACAATGGTGGTGAGCTTCTCGGCCTTGATGCGCCCCTGGCTCGATGATCTCGATGGCTTGGACTGGCTGCACTTTCGGGGTCACAGGCTGACTTCCCTTCGTTATATTCGAGACGTGTCCATACGTCCGGAGTTGTTGCGAGCTGCAACACAATTCTAGGACCCTGAGGTGCATGTCTTCCGCTTTGGTCTCCACGAGTTATGCCCCACTGTGGAAGAATTCTTCGCATACCTTGGAGGTTTTGATTTGGCGGAGCCCATCGTTCCTCTCTACGGAGTTGGTTTTGCCCCAGTGTTGTCTTCCAAGCTAGAGATAAGTAACAATGCGGCTAAGTCCTTGATTCGTGGAGGTTTTCTGAATATCCCACGCTTGATTGAAGGATTTCGTTCTGACAACTTTGCTCTGTGCTTGTGTTTACTGGCTGCATTCTTGTTCGTGCAATCTGATGGTCAAGCAAGCCCTTCCCTGGTTGGTGTGGCTATGCAAATTGAGGAGCGTAAGGATGTAGCTCCGATGGTTCTGGCTGAAACTTTGATGGGTCTGGATGGGGTTCATGCCGGTAGGACCGACGTCTTCGAGGGTAGTCCGCTGCTCCTACAGGTAGGCTTCTCACTCAGCTCTCCTTTTTCTGGCTTTTCACTCGTTCTCATTTTACCTCAGCGCTCAGTTCAAAGCTGTCTAAGGTTTCTTACTTGTTTTTCTCTCTTTCAAACAGCTGTGGTTATGCGACAAGGCTAATCTGCTGGAGCCTGTGCCAAGAAACCGGGTTCATGAAACTCAAGGGTTCGTTATCAGGAATTTCAGGGAGGTTCTTGATGATGTGGGAGGTTGGACTCGGGTTCTTTCCCAGCTCACAGAAGAGGTGATCTCTTGGCGTTTGACTTGGATTGACCTTCCTGACATGGCTATTAGCAACATGGGGCGTCAGCGAGTGATTCTGGCAGGTTTGACCCGATGGACCTTCTACGTTCCAAATCGCATCCTCCGTCAACTTGGAGCTCGTCAAGTACCGCCGCCTGCGGGTCCTGAGGATTTCGTCATGCCGAATTTCAATGTCGCCACCTTCAGGGCTTACCAGAGCAATTGGAGGGAGCGCACGACCATTCCAAGAGACCTATATCCGAGTGTTCTTCTTCCGGCACGCTATAAGAGATGGTTGACGAGAGATATTGAAGCAAGAGACAATGGAAACTAAGACAGACTTTAGACTCGATCTTAATGTGCCTGAAATAAGTTGTGCACCCAGTGCTATGGATGTTTTTATTTCTTTTGTTTGAAAGTTTCATGCTCAGCCATGTAATCGAAGAAGCTTTGTTTGAATAAAACTTTGAGTTTTGAGAACTTTCCACTCTTGATTCTTACTGGTTCTGCCTGCGAAATGTGTATGAGGACTTGGAATCAACTCGAAAGATTGTGACCGAACCTCGGGATGAGGCTGCCTACGTATCCCTTGTAGAAAGGAATCAGGTCATGACGTAGTTCAGGACTACAATTGTTTGGTTAGGATTCGCTCGGGTATTTACACTTTCCTTTTTGCGCTCTGAATTTTGCCTAGTACCGCCTTTTCAGGTTTTCGGTCTAGCGAGCCTTTGATTGTTTTTGGCCTTATTTTTTTTTTTTGCCTAGGCCGCCCTTTCGGGTTTTCGACCTAGCAGGCTTTTGCTCTAATTTTTGCCTGGAACTGCCCGCCCTTGCGGTTTTCAGTCCAGCGAGCTTCTCTCAGGGGTAATATCTCTTGAGTTGATCCAGGTTGACCAAAGTAGAAAACTCGTTGCCGTCAAGATCGATGAGTTGCGTTGCACCTCCGGACAAGACCTTCTTGATAATGTAGGGCCCGGCCCATTTTGGTTGAAATTTTCCGCGCGGATCGAACACTGGAGCTCGAATCTCTTTTAAAACCATGTCGCCTTCCTGTAAATCTCTGGACTTCACCTTCTTGTTAAAAGCACGGGCTATTCGGCGCTGATATCCCTGAACATGATATAAAGCTTTAAGTCGCCTTTCATCGAATAGCATGAGCTCTTCAAACCTTGCGTTTTGCCATTCAGCTTCATCAATTCTTGACTCTGCCATGATCCTTAAAGACGGGACTTCGAGTTCGATGGGAAGAACAGCCTCCATGCCGTAAACTAAAGAGTAGGGTGTTGCCCCTGTCGGAGTTCGAATGGACGTCCGGTATCCCCATAATGCCAAAGGCAGCTTTTCGTGCCAATCTCGTGCAGACTCGATGGTTCTCCCTAGTATAGACTTGATGGTCTTGTTGGCCGCTTCCACGGCTCCATTGGTTTGTGGTCGATAAACAGTTGACTTGTGAACCTGGATCCTGAATTCTTCAAGAGTCTCTGCCGCTCTCCCTTTGAAATGAACCCCGTTATCTGATACGAAAGCCTGAGGGACCCCGTATCTGTAGATGACGTTCTGCTTGATGAAATGAGCAACTTGGACCGCTGTGAGGGTCGTGTAGGAAGCAGCTTCAACCCATTTGGTGAAGTAATCAATTGCAACTAGGATGAACTTGTTCCCATTTGACGCTGCTGGCGTGATTCTGCCGATAATGTCTATGCCCCAGACGGAGAAGGGCCAAGGCGAGGTCATGGAATGCAATTCTGATGGCGGGACATGCATGAGATTGGCGTGAATCTGACATTTGTGACATCGCCTCACATATTCGATACATTGAGTCTCCATGGTTGACCAATAGTAACCTTGTTTTAAGACTTTCTTGGCAAGCACCATGCCATTCATATGAGGGCCGCAAACCCCTTTGTGAATTTCTTCCATAACCCGGTTGGCTTCTTCTCCGTGTACACACAGTTTGTGTGTCCCACAATAGGATCTCCGATATAGCTGTCCTCCACAAATGACGTATTGAGACGCCAACCTCCGAAGAGCTATTTGGTCCTTCTTGTTTGCTTCTGCCGGATACTCGCCTCTTTCGATGAAGTTCCAAATGTCGTGAAACCACGGCAAGCCATCGTTCGGCTCGTCAATGGCCATGACGTACTCATAAACAGGCTTGTCTCTTTGTTCAATTACAACTGGCCGGAGTCTGACTCCGTTTGGTATCTCAACCATGGAGGCTAGTGTTGCAAGGGCATCGGCGAACCGATTCTTCAACCTTGGCACATGCGTGAAGGTGACCATCTGAAATCGCGGGATCAAATCATCTAGGTCTTGATGATAGCGTTTCAACTTATCTTCCTTGACCTTCCATTCACCGTTTGCTTGTGACACCACCAAGTTCGAGTCTCCGACGACTTCTAGTCTTTCGACTCCAATTTCTAAGGCAGCTTCCATCCCTACAATGCAGGCTTCATATTCTGACTGGTTGTTGGTGACCTCGAAGTTTAATTTGAAAGCCAGAGGGATATGTGATCCTTCTGGGGAAATTAACAGTACTCCAATTCCAAATCCTTTCTGATTGGCTGCTCCATCAAAATACAACGTCCAAACATCGTTGGTGGTTGTCATCACATTCTCATCTGGGAATTCAAATTCCACATCTTCTGGACCTTCTACCGGGTAATTGGCAAGAAATTCGGCGACAGCCCTTCCTTTTACTGACTTTCTGGTAACATACTTGATGTCGAATTCTGCTAGCAAAAGCAACCATCGTGCTAACTTGCCTGTAAGCGCAGGTTTCTCAAACAGATATTTGAGAGGGTCCATTCGAGAAATCAGCACAACAGAGTAAGCCAACATATAGTGTCTCAACTTCTTGGAAGCCCAGACCAAAGCCCAACAAGTCTTCTCCAGGGGAGTATATCGTTCTTCGCATCCAACCATTTTCTTGCTAATGTAATATACGGCTTTCTCAGATCTGCCTTCACCTTCTTGTGCTAACATGCATCCCATAGCTGATGGAGTGACCGACAGATATAGAATTAAAGGTTGCCCCGGTACTGGTGGCATTAGTACTGGCGGATTCTTCAAGTATTTCTTGACTGCTTCAAAGGCTTTCTGACACCTGTCGTCCCACTTGAATGTCACGCCTTTCTTGAGAAGGTGAAACATCGGCTCGCAAGTTGTGGTTAACTTGGCGATGAATCTGCTGATGAACTGAATCTTGCCGAGGAAACTTCGTACTTCTTTCTCCGTCTGTGGTGGTTCCATTTCAAGAATGGCCTTGATTTTGGATGGATCCACTTCAATTCCTCGGGTTGTGATCATGAAACCCAACATCTTTCCCGCTGTAACTCCGAATGTGCATTTCTCGGGATTGAGACGCAGTCTGTACTTGCGAATTCTTTCAAAGAACTTCCTCAGGGCGTGCAGGTGTCCTTCTCTTTCCTTGGATTTGACGATCATGTCGTCCACATATACCTCAACTTCTTTGTGAATCATATCATGCAATAGAGTTATAGCAGCCCTCTGGTAAGTAGATCCGGCATTCTTTAACCCAAATGGCATAACCTTGTAACAGTAGGTGCCCCACTCCGTGGTGAAAGTTGTCTTCTCTCGGTCCTCAGGGGCCATGAGAATCTGATTGTAGCCTGAAAAACCATCCATGAACGATAGCAATGCGTGCCCCGCAGTGTTGTCTACGAGTACATCTATATGTGGCAGCGGGAAGTCATCCTTGGGGCTGGCTTTGTTTAAATCTCTGAAGTCCACACAGACTCTGATCTTCCCGTTCTTTTTGGGAACAGGTACAATGTTGGCGACCCACTGAGGGTACTCCGTGACCATCAAGAACCCTGCGTCTAACTGCTTCTGAACTTCCTTCTTGATTTCCAATACCCAGTCTGGTCTCATCTTCCTTAACTTCTGCTTGACAGGTTTTGCATCTGGATACAGCGGGATTCGATGCTCCACAATTTCTGGATCAATTCCGGGCATGTCCGCGTGAGACCATGCAAAAACATCTTGAAATTCTTTCAGAAGATTCGAGTGAGCTTTAAATTCCTCCGGAGATAGCCCAGAACCAATTTGAACCATTCGCGGATCACTCTCTCCTCTCAGATTTATTGAAATTACTTCTTCTTTTAGAGGCTGAGCATGCCTTTCATTTTCTCGTTCGATTAGGGATCGGAGTTCTTTTGGAATTTCTTCCTCAAACTCAATCCCATCATCGTCCGGGTCAACACAATTTATTTCAGACACAGCAAGATAAGCAAAATCAACTTCATTCATTGCAAAAGAGGTGGCCCCAGGGGCGTGATACATGAGAGTAGACTCAAATTCAAAAGAAAAATGATGACGCGGATGACTGACAGACACATGCATTGACTCAGAAGTGGTCCCGAACTCAGTGCTAAACTCAGACTCAATGCTAGATTCTGACTTAGACTCAAATTCAGTGCCAATATAAACAATTTTAGGTAGAAAAGTGCAGTTTTTATAAATTCCGTTGGCATCCACAATGAGTGAGGTCACATCTCCAAGGGCTTCTTGGCTTAGCATCATCAGCTCCATGTCTCCAACAGGTTCCAAACTAATTGTCATGGCAGCAGACCCGTCCTCGACCGTACCTGTCAGATTTTCGTCCTCAAACAACGATATCAGATTCCCTGAGTCAAAAACTTCAATCCAGTCAGATTTGCATTGCTCGACCAACTCTTCTGGCTTCGCCGATTCATCATCACTGTCCCATGAGTCATTGGCGAAGATTTCGAACCCTGGCAGCTTGGTCTTCTTCTTCACATCCCAAAACAGTTCCGGCTCTCCTTGGTAGATAGCCTCTTTTCCTTTGATAAAACGAATGGGACCTTTCTTCGGTTGAACGCGAGTTCGGGCTTTCCATCCGCTTCCTTTCTCATCTCCACTGGGTTGATACCCAAGGCCGAAGTGGTTACTGTTTACAGGGAACTCCGGGAATTCAGCTATTCCTTGATTGTTGCGGCCTAATCCCAGACCGGGCATGTAAGCCATTTTCCTCATCATTTCAATGGCCGTTGAGCTGATCGAGAAGTCTTCATCCATTTTGATAGTGAGAACTATCCCAGCGGTGTCAAAAGAGAAACCTCCAAGGGTGACGTCTTCTTCTCCATGCATAATCTCGAGCAGAGGGGCGTTGTCAGAAACATGAGGACGAATCCCAGATTCCCCATAAATAGTTAGAGTTCCTGTGGCTAAACCAAGCTGAACTTTCTGATGTAGCGAAGACGGTACTGCCATGATGTTTGGGTGGTGAAGCCATGGTCTACCCAGCAGTAGGTTGAAAGACGAAGGAATGTCAAGTACGTGGAACTCGACTTTAGACTTGAAATCTTCGACTGACATTTCCAGTTGGACAACTCCAACTACATCCCTGCGTGTATTATCATAAGCACGCACTCCGAGGCTCGATGGTTGGAAGTCCTTAGTCGTGAATCCCAGACAGTAGGCTGTGCGCAGTGGACAGACATTTAAAGCAGATCCATTATCTAGGAGGATAACAGGGACCCACTTCCCTACACACTTCATGGTGATGTGTAATGGCTTGTTGTGGCCGGCTCCTTCCGGCGGCAGATCTTTCTCGGTGAATGTTACGACATGTTTTGCCTTGTTTGGCGCAAGCAAGGCCATTAGAGCTTCGGGGGGAATGTCGGGCGGCACCTCCATGTTTGACAGAGTTTTGATCAACTTCTGACGGTGTTCCCTGGATGAGGAAAGCAGCCCCCAAATGGATATAGATGCTGGAGTTCTTTCAAGTTGCTTCCGGATGGGGTTTTCCACTGGCATGGGATTCCTCTGTGGCGGTTGAATGATAACTTCTGGTGTTTGAGTGACACCTTCTGGGTTACTTGGAATTGAGTCGTGTTGGACGGGATCGTCCCAAACAAATGCCCCAGCTTGAGCGTGGTTAGAGGTGTGGCCTCTTTGTAGGTCGGCAGGTTGATAGATTCGTCCGCTTCGCGTTACTCGGTTGACCGACGGTGGCTTTTCATCCCAAAAGTCTGAAAATTCATTGACCTTTCGCTTCCCAGCCTTGATGGATTCCAGCTTCTGCTGAGTATCAAAATACTCGGTCCAAAAACCTGCGACACTGCTCTCGGCTTTCTGTTTCTCGATTTTAATATCTCCCATCTTCTTTTCCAGATTTTCCACCGCTCGATCATGCCAAAATGAATGATCCAGCATGGTTTTGTTGACAGTCCACATTTCACCGTCATCAAACAGGATATCGATCACGTCTTCTTCATTCCAAAATGGATCCGCGGAATCCTCCGCCAGAGCGGAAACATTTGACTGAGGATGAAATGGCACGGATGGCCGAGACAAAGATTCGTTGATAATGTAAGCTTGAGGAAACCATTCATGATCCCCAAAGATGGTTTCTATGGCAGAATGTCCTTCAATTCCAAGAAGTGGAGGTGGCAGCGAATTATCTGGAAGATTGCTGCTAGGGACCCAATGATAAACCTCTCCGAGCGTCCGGTTCCATATGTCTCCGGGTTCTTCAAACAGAGTAGGGAGTGAAACTGCATCAAGTGGATCAGCACAAATTGCCTCCCATCTTTCCCGCCAATCTTCTTGTTCATTAGGCTCCACATATGCGAGAGTATGTACCATGCCGGCGATGCATACAACTTTGTCAATCCTACAGATGCTGGAATCTGTTGGTATGGAGACAACTGGTTTGTTATGAGAGTCAGGGATGATGAACTGGCTTGGATCCCACTCCCGGCGGAATTCTTCCCAGTCTCGATCATTCATAGCCCATTCTTCACTTTCTGTGATGTCCGCCCATCTTGGTTTTGACCTTGATTTGATGCTTGTGAGGGAGCAAACTTCCGAATCCTTCGATACGGGAACAATTGGTTTAGGCTCGGTGGCCGGTATGATGTAAAGGTTCGGGCTTAATTTAGTGGAGCTTGGGTTATCTGGAGTGGAGCTGAAGGAGATTTGGTTGATTCGGGTATTGGGTTGGTGTTCCGGCATGGGGTTAGAGACGGTGTTTGGCTTTTTATGGGGGGGTGGGATTGTTCCGTCTTCAATGAGATCCTGAATCTTGTGTTTAAGACGGATACAATTGTTGGTGTGATGGCCGGACATTTGGTGGTAGGAACAGAAGGCGTTCGGGTTATGGTTTGGAGGAAGCACTTTGGGTGGCTCGCGAGGCTCTAGCGGTTTGATGACGTCCTTCTCAAGGAGTCTTTGGTAAACTGTTGTCAAGGGAAAAGGGAATTGGTAGAAATTTCTTGCTTGCCGGGCTGGCTGGGCTGCTATTTGGTTAATAGGCTTGGTTTTGGTTGGTTTGGGGTTTGAGGAGCTGGCCTGAGTATGATTGTACTGGTTGGTTCCAAACAGGGTATTGCTGTTGCCAGAGTAAACTCGCCTGGGTTTGACAGATTCTCCTTTTTCAAATATACCAGTTCTGAGTGCATCTTGTACTGCGAGGCCGGCCTCGTAGAAAGTTTTGAAGTCAGCGGTGGTTTGGAAAACCACCAAGTGCTTTGCAAAATCGGGTGCCAAGTTCTTCGTGATAATTCTCATCTGCTCTTTCTCCGAGGGTCGATCCATCATCTGAGATGCTTTCCCTCTCCACCTTCTGATAAAGTCCGCAAAGGACTCATTGGCTCCCATCCTGGTTGCATCCAATTCTCGGATAGTCATCTCAAGCTGAACGTTGTAATTGTACTGGGCCATGAAAGCTGTCCCAATATCCTCCCAACTTCCTTTCTTTGAAATGTCAAGATTTAAGAACCATCGCAGTGCTGGCCCTGTCAATGTTTGCTGAAACATTTGACCCATAGCATTATTTTCAATGTTGTACATGGACAGAGTGCCCACGTATGCTTGTAGATGAGCTCTCGGGTCTCCGTTCCCATCAAATTTCTCCCAGGTTATGGGCTTGAATCCTTCAGGGAGTTTGGCGCCCGGGAATAGACATAATTTGTCCATGTCAATACCTGTGGCGGCTATCTTCTCCTGTTTCTGGACAGATTCCTCGAGTTTGGCGACTTTTGCCATCATTGCTTCCAAACTCGGATGCTCTTGCGGAGGTGGTTGCTCCCCTGGTGGCTTATTCTGAAAAGTTAAACCTTGTATTAGGAGTAACATCTCAGCCATTTGATTATCACTGCGTTCCCGCTGTTCTTCTAAGGCTAGCCTGAGAGCCTCGATTTCACTTTTGCCTGCCATATCTGTAGGATTTGCTGAATCTGACTGGACTGCTTTTGACTCAGTTCGAATTAATCGTTGCTCGGGAGTTCTGGTCCAACTAGGTACAGTACTCTTCTTGCATTTACCAATGATGGAAACTGATAGCGGAAAAATGAACTTAGTGACTGGTGCCCAAGAAATGCTACGTGCAGAAATTCATGTACAAATGAAAGGATGATGCATGATGTGCAATGCAACCGCAGCTTTGGAAAGGATTGCCCCAATTTTCAGTGCTCTGTTCAATATATCTGAATTTTTTATTATTTTTTTTTTTTGCAAAATGAAGGCCGAACCTTTAGGGGTTGCCTACGTATCCCCATTTTGGAAGAATCAGGCCATGACGTAGTTCGGGACTACGATCGGCTCTTTTCTTTAACATAGGAAAAGT
The DNA here is from genome assembly GCA_020921065.1 of Vaccinium darrowii. Taxonomy (NCBI): domain Eukaryota; kingdom Viridiplantae; phylum Streptophyta; class Magnoliopsida; order Ericales; family Ericaceae; genus Vaccinium; species Vaccinium darrowii. The sequence continues at coordinate 17,895 of JAFMTH010000098.1, read as the reverse complement.
ACTAACTCCATAAAGCAAAGTACAAACTGACTCAATAAAGCAAAGTACAAACTTGATAAGCAAAATACAAACTCGATAAACAAAATACAGACTCGATAAGCAAAACATAGACTTGGCATCCTCAAAAGGGCCCTGTTGGCTTGATCTGCTGACCATCGGCTGGCTGTTGATTCTTAGTCCGACTCGGTTGTTGGACTTGCTCGGGGAGCATTCCGGACTTGGTTCTCCTTGAGTTGCTTGGGAGACAGATTATCATTCAGGAGGAGACCATTTTTAATGCAGCTTTCGCAATCACACTCATCCCAGTATTTGTGTCCCGTCACTGGGTCTTGGAAGTAGTAGACTGGTGTGCCGTCTGGTTGGAAGTTTTTGACTGGCGGCATGATGTCCACTTCTTTATTATCACTTTCTTGCTCCGCCCTGACGGTGATTTTGTCGGGGATATCCTTGGCTCCGTTGTCTGCAGGGAGGTGGAGTTTCCAACCTCGATCATTCGCATATTCAGAGTCGTCCCATTGAAGAGTTAAACCCAGCTGATCAGACGTGGCTAGTTGGTGAAGCAACCCTTCAAGCTTGTCTTTCTCTGGCACCTCATTCCCCATCTCTTCATTATCTATCTCTTCAAGTATCCATACCGGTGCCCCATGATGGATGGTAAAGGTGGACTTGAGCTTCTTGCTTCCGGATTGATTGCTCATTTTTTGTTACAGACTCTGATAAAAGAAATACAACATTCTAATTACCGAGAGGAAGAGAGCCAATCGCAGAATTTTCTTTGAAAAGAATTTATTTTATTGGACAGAGCATTTGATTATCGGGAAAATCCTTCTTATTACTGTGGAAGTGAGGATGTGACAACCTAGGGTAAAAGCTACCATGTATGCGCATGCAAGACAGGTAAACGACAAGTGGTTAAACAGTTAATCAAGACAATATCACATAATCTTAACCTGTGGGTTCCTGTCCTGGGTTGGAAGGTTCTAGGTTAACTACATGCAAAGGCCGGTTTTGGTTTAGGGGGGTTCCCCGGACTAGAGCCAATATTTGCCTCCTAGTGCCAAGTGTACTGCATGGCAAAGGTCGAGCGGCAGGCTGACTCATCATGGTCCAGGGTTGCTGAGCATCCGGGGATGTCCTAACACCAGTGAACTGGGTAGGGTAACCAAGACGCAGCAGCGGGGTTTATCCAACATCGATGCAAGTGATGCAAAAGTTCAGCAATAAAATTGTTTTCGAAAATCTCACAAATATTTTTCAAGCTTGGCTCGCTTTTTAAATTAATCAAAATTTTGAAATTCTACTCATGCGAACAACCGAGAAAGCTCCAGTCCAGACTGATCGGGCTTTCACCCTGACATCAATCCTTTCTAGTACAGCGTAAAGCACGTACTTGGTGTCAAGCCTTCGAATGGTCATTTTACAAGTGTAAAATTTCAAAATAAAGATTAACTTAAAATATTCCCCAGCAGAGTCGCCATTTTGTGGACGGTCGACCTCCACGCGGTTCGGGCAATGGTTTTCGAAACGGTTCGAAAAACAAGGATTTTAGAGTCGCCACCCGGGTTTTGAGAAAGCAGTTTGGGACCCGAGAAACCAATTTGAAACGCGATGATTTGAGCGAACGACTTATAAAACCAATTGAAAACCAGAGATTCGTTTTGGATCCGGGAGCCAGATTACGAACAGGGAAGGGTTTTAATGCACCCTATTCGCCCGATTAAAAATCGGTCTTTACTAAATATTTGTGAGATTTTATTAGAAAACGATTTTATTGCTGAACATTAACAGATAAACATTTAAGTTAAGCAAAACAGGCGGTAATAATGAGAAAAACAAATGACTGATATGTAATTCACAGAAATCAAATGAAAATCCAAACTTCAAACTGTTCCTGCAGAGGGGAAGGTTTAAATTTCACATTTTACCAGAAAAGTGTGCCGTGCGGCACATTAGATGTACCGTGCGGTACAAATGATGAGCCGTGCGGCACTGTTCTTCAATTTAACGGTCAAATTTTCAAATAGGTGCCGTACGGTACTCAAAGTGTACCGTGCGGCACAGTAGGAGTGCCGTGCGGCACATCTGGCTGCAAAACAGCTTGAAACTTTGGCTTTTCAGAATGATTGATCAGAGGCACATACAAGGTATGAAATGCATTCAAAATAAACTACTTAAAAGGGAGAAAACATTGTATTGAGTATGGGATGTCCCTCCTTGTTGAATCGCTCCGTGCGAGGCGATGTTTTCACCGTACGGCGCGACCGGGAGGTGTGGAATGAAACTGGACTTGCTGTAATTTGGGCATACCAAGCATGGAAATGATACGAGGAATCATTCCACCCTTGGTACCCTTCCCCTCAGGGTACCAAATTCAAGGAATTTGGCGAAACGGGTTTATACCTTCGGTTTCGAACTCTCGGATTGAGCGTCGGATTGAACTTCCGAATACTGCTTGAACCTTCTCTGGACCTGACTTTCACTCTAGTATAATGGTAAGAGGGATTGGATGCTCAAACTTTGGTCGATTTGGGATGGCTATCTCACGGCTTTGGAGTCAAAGACAGGGGATGAGTTTCTGCTTTGGGTTTTGCTTTTACGGAGAGAATGATATTGGATTGTCTATAGTGGAGATGGTGGCTAAGGGGTTTTGGCAATGAAAATGGTATCCAAGAATGGAGTTTCGTGGTCTTCCTTACACAGAAATCGTATGGGGTTCGGCCGTCCTCTTCCCATTGGGTTTGAACGGTTTATATAGAGGTGAGGGAGCCGAGTGTAGTCTCCAACCTTTTCTTGATTCTTGCTCACGGAGACAATGGCATGGGGAGTAGCATCCCCTTTCGGCCATGATCTTCCCTTTCGGCCATGACCAGCAGGGCGGGGGAACCAATCTCGTCAACGTTTTCGGCTTGCTGGGAACTCGCAAAAACTGGGAACCCGTAAACAGTACCGTACGGTACACAAACTGTGCCGTGCGGCACAACTTGTGTACCGTGCGGCACAACTGGCCGTCAAAATTCAATAGTCTGCCGTACGTGACTCTGGCTGTCCCGTGTGTTGAGAGATGAGTACCGTGCGGTACTGTTGACTGAGTTGACTTGGAGAATTTCAATCCGAGAGTTCTTCCGGGTATTTCCGTTCATCATTGGGGATTAAAATGTACGTGAACGCTCATTTTGGGGTGTCTACAGGAGGCAATTTGTGCAGATCCACTCGATGCAGTTTCACTCCCTGCATTATTTGAAGAACCTGGAGACATATGGAATCGGACACTCGGCGAAGTTTATCATTGGGTCCCTAGCAGCCATCCTCCAGATAATTTGCTGCCACCACCACTTCTCGGGATTGAAGAACATTCTGCTATAGAAACTGTCTTTGGTGATCATGACTGGTTCCCTCAAGCCTACATTATCGGGGAATCTCTGCCTCGACCATCCGTGCCATTTCCTCCACAGCCAGATGTTTCGGTTCTAAGGGCAGATTCGTTTTGGGATGAGGAAAATGTTATCGATATCCGATTCGACAACAATGAAGTATGGACCATCAACAGGGCCACACTAGATGATTCATTTTGGCGCAATCAAGCAGTAGAAAATCTGGGAAAAAAGATGGAAAACATCAAGATCGAGAAACGAAAGGCTGAGGATAGCCTTACAGGTTTTTGGTCCGAGTACTTTGACACAAAACAGAAGTTGGAATCCATCAAGGCTGGGAAGCGAAAGGTCAATGAATTTTCAGATTTTTGGGCTGAAGAACCACCATCAATCAACCGAGTAACAAGAAGCGGACGGATCTACCAACCTGCTGACCTTCAGAGAGGCAACACCTCTAACCATGCTCAGACTGGGGCATTCATTTGGAACGATCCTGTCCAGGACAATTCGACCCCAGGTAATCCGGAAAATGTCACTCAGACACCAGAAGTTGTCACTCAACCATCACAAAGGAATCCTATGCCAGTGGAGGATCCCATACGGAAGCAACTTGAGAGAACCCCAGCATCAGTATCCATTTGGGGGCTACTTTCCTCATCCAGGGAACCCCGCCAGAAACTGATCAAGACTCTCTCTAACATGGAAGTGCCGCCAGACACTCCCCCTGAAGCGCTAATATCCTTGCTTGCACCAACCCAGGCGAAACATGTCGTGACATTCACCGAGAAAGACTTGCCGCCAGAAGGAGCCGGTCACAACAAGCCATTACACATCACTATGAAGTGTATGGGGAAATGGGTTCCCGTTATTCTCCTAGATAATGGATCTGCCTTGAATGTCTGCCCACTACGCACAGCCTACTGTTTGGGGTTCACAACTAAGGACTTCCAACCATCAAATCTCAGAGTTCGTGCTTATGATAATACACACAGAGATGTAGTCGGAATTATTCAACTAGAAATATCAGTCGAGAGTTTCAAGTCCAACGTCGAGTTTCATGTGCTCGACATTCCTTCATCTTTCAACTTGTTGCTGGGCAGGCCATGGCTTCACCACCCAGACATTATGGCCGTACCGTCTTCCCTACATCAGAAAGTTCAGCTTGGACTGGCCGCAGGAACCCTAACTATCTACGGAGAGTCCGGGATCCGCCCTCATGTCTCCGATAACGCCCCTGTGCTTGAGATCATACATGGAGAAGAAGACGTCGCTCTCGGAGGATTCTCTTTTGACACTGCTGGGGCAGTTCTCACTATCAAAATGGATGAAGATTTCTCGGTTAGTTCCACAGTTATTGAAATGATGAGAAAAATGGCTTACATGCCAGGTTTGGGATTAGGCCGTAACAATCAGGGAATAGCAGAATTCCCAGATTTTCCCATGAACAATCACCGCTTCGGCCTTGGTTATCAGTCCAGCGAGAATGAGCTGGGAAGTGGATGGAAAGCTCGAGCTCGTGCTCAGCCAAAGAAGGGCCCCATTCATTTTATCAAAGAAAAGGAGGCTATCTATCAAGGAGAACCGGAACCGTTTTGGGACATGGAGAAAAGAACCAAGCTGCCAGGATTTGAGATATTCGCTGATAACACCTGGGACAGTGATGATGAATCAGCAAAACTGGAAGAATTGGTCAGGCAATGCAAATCTGACTGGATCGAAGTTTTTGACTCAGGAAATCTGGAATCGCTATTTGGAAATGAAAGTCCATTAGGTACGGTTGAGGACGGGCCTGCTGCGAAGATATTTGATTTGGAACCTATTGGGGACATGGAACTGATGATGCTAGGCCAAGAAGCCCTTGGAGATGTTTCCTCGCTCATCGTGGATGCCAATGGAATTTATAAAAACTGCACTTTTGTACCAAAAATTATTTACACTGGCACTGAATTTGAGTCTAAGTCAGAATCCAGCACTGAGTCTGAATTTAGCACTGAGTTTGAGTCCACCTCTGAGTCAATGCATGTGTCTGTTTGTCCTCCGCGTCATCATTTCTCTTTCGAGTTTGAGTCCACTCTCATGTATCACGCCCCTGGGGCCACCTCTTTTGCAATGAATGAAATTGACTTTGCTTATCTTGCTGTGCCTGAAATAAATTGTGTTAACCCTAACGATGATGGGATTGAGTTTGAGGAGGAAATTCCGAAAGAACTCCGATCTCTAATCGAACGAGAAAACGAAAGGCATGCTCAGCCTCTAAAAGAAGAAGTAATTTCAATAAATTTGAGAGACGAGAGTAATCCACGAATGGTTCAAATCGGTTCTGGGTTGTCTCCCGGGGAATTTAAGGCTCATTCGGATCTTTTAAGAGAATTTCAAGATGTTTTTGCATGGTCTCATGCGGACATGCTCGGAATTGACCCTGAAATCGTGGAGCATCGAATCCCACTTCATCCAGATGCGAAACCTGTTAAACAGAAGTTGAGAAAAATGAGGCCTGACTGGGTACTAGAAATCAAAAAGGAAGTTCAGAAACAGATTGATGCAGGATTTCTAATGGTAACTGAATACCCTAAGTGGGTCGCCAACATCGTGCCTGTTCCCAAAAAGAACGGGAAGATTAGAGTCTGCGTGGATTTCAGGGACTTGAACAAAGCCAGCCCTAAGGACGACTTTCCACTGCCACATATAGATGTACTCGTAGACAACACTGCGGGACACGCATTGCTTTCTTTCATGGACGGTTTTTCAGGCTACAATCAGATTCTCATGGCCCCCGAAGACCGAGAAAAGACTACTTTCACCACAGAGTGGGGCACCTACTGTTACAGGGTTATGCCATTTGGGTTAAAGAATGCCGGATCTACTTACCAAAGAGCAGCTACAACTCTACTGCATGATATGATTCACAAAGAAGTCGAAGTGTACGTGGATGACATGATTGTCAAATCCAAGGAAAGAGAGGGGCACCTGCACGCCCTCAGAAAATTCTTTGAAAGGATTCGCAAGTACAGATTGCGCCTTAATCCCGAAAAATGCACATTCGGAGTTACGGCTGGAAAGATGTTGGGCTTTATGATCACGACCCGAGGAATCGAAGTGGATCCATCTAAGATTAAGGCCATTCTCGAAATGGAGCCACCACAAACAGAGAAGGAGGTACGAGGTTTCCTCGGCAAAATTTAGTTCATCAGCAGATTCATCGCCAAGTTAACCTCGACTTGCGAGCCGATGTTTCATCTTCTCAAGAAAGGCGTACCATTCAAATGGGACGACAGGTGTCAGAAAGCCTTTGAAACAATCAAGAAATACTTGCAGAATCCTCCGGTTCTAACGCCACCTGTACCGGGGCGACCCTTGGTTTTGTATCTATCAGTCACTCCATCGGCAATGGGATGCTTACTAGCACAAGAAGGAGAAGGCGGATCTGAAAAAGCCGTGTATTATATCAGCAAGAAGATGGTCGGATGCGAAGAACGATACACTTCTCTGGAAAAGACTTGTTGGGCTTTGGTCTGAGCATCCAAGAAATTAAGACACTATATGTTAGCCTATTCTGTAACGCTAATTTCTCAAATGGACCCCCTCAAATATTTATTCGAGAAACCCGCACTTACAGGTAAGTTAGCACGATGGTTACTTTTGCTAGCAGAGTTCGATATCAAATATGTTACCAGGAAGTCAGTAAAAGGAAGAGCCATTGCCGAGTTCCTTGCCGATCACCCTGTGGAAGGTCCAGAGGACGTAGAGTTTGAATTCCCAGATGAAAAAGTAATGACCACCACCAATGATGTCTGGATGCTGTATTTTGATGGGGCAGCCAATCAGAAAGGATTTGGAATCGGGGTATTGTTAATTTCCCCAGAAGGGTCACACATCCCTCTTGCTTTCAAGTTAAACTTTGAAGTCACCAACAACCAGTCAGAATACGAAGCCTGCATCGTAGGAATGGAAGCTGCCTTGGAAATTGGGGTCAAAAGACTGGAAGTCGTCGGAGACTCGAACTTGGTGGTGTCGCAAGCAAACGGAGATTAGAAGGTCAAGGAAGACAAATTAAAACCTTACCATCAGGATTTGGACGATTTAATCCCACAATTTCAGATGGTCACCTTCACACATGTGCCAAGACTGAGGAATCGGTTCGCCGATGCCCTTGCAACACTAGCCTCCATGGTTGAGATACCGAACGGAGTCCGACTCAGGCCAATTGTGATTGAACAACGAGACAAGCCTGTCTACGAGTATGTCATGACCATTGACGAGCCGGACGATGGTCTACCCTGGTATCATGACATTTGGAACTTCATTGAGAAAGGCAAGTATCCAACAGGAACAGATAAGAAGGACCAAGTTGCTCTTCGGAGATTGGCATCTCAATACATCATTTGCGGAGGAAAGCTATATCGGAGATCTCATTGTGGAACACACAAATTGTGTGTTCACGGGGAAGAAGCCAGTCGGATCATGGAAGAAATACACGAAGGAGTTTGCGGTCCTCATATGAACGGCATGATGCTTGTCAAGAAGATCTTAAGGCAGGGCTATTATTGGTCAACCATGGAGACTCAATGTATTGAATACATGAGACGCTGTCACAAATGCCAGATTCACGCCAATCTCATGCATGTCCCGCCGTCAGAATTGCATTCCATGACTTCGCCTTGGCCCTTTTCTGTCTGGGGCATAGATGTTATCGGTAAAATCACGCCGGCAGCATCAAACGGGCACAAGTTCATCCTGGTCGCAATTGATTATTTCACCAAATGGGTTGAAGCTGCTTCCTATACGACTCTCACTGCGGTCCAAGTTGCTCACTTCATCAAGCAAAATATCGTCTACAGATATGGAGTCCCTCAAACCTTCGTGTCGGACAACGGGGTTCATTTCAAAGGAAGAGCGGCAGAGACTCTTGAGGAATTCGGGATTCAGATCCATAAATCTACTGTCTATCGACCACAAACCAACGGAGCCGTGGAAGCAGCCAACAAAACCGTCAAGACTATACTGGAGAAGACCACTGAGTCCACTCGGAATTGGCACGAACAACTACCATTGGCATTATGGGGATATCGGACATCCATCCGAACTCCAACAGGGGCAACGCCCTACTCTCTGGTTTACGGCATGGAAGCTGTTCTTCCCATCGAACTCGAAATCCCGTCTTTGAGGATCATGGCAGAATCAGGAATTGATGAAGCAGAATGGCAAAACGCGAGATTCGAAGAACTCATGCTATTTGATGAAAGGCGGCTCAAAGCCTTATATCATGTTCAAGGATATCAGCGTCGAATAGCTCGTGCTTTTAACAAGAAGGTAAAATCCAGAGATTTACAAGAAGGCGACATGGTTTTGAAGGAGATTCGAGCTCCGGTTTTCGATCCGCGTGGGAAGTTTCGGTCGAAATGGGCCGGGCCTTACATTATCAAGAAGATCTTATCTGGAGGAGCAGCGCAACTCATCGATCTTGACGGCAATGAATTCTCTACTCTAGTCAACTTGGATCAACTCAAGAGATATTACCCCTGAGAGAAGCTCGCTGGACTGAAAACCGCAAGGGCGGGCAGTTCCAGGCAAAAATTAGAGCAAAAGCCTGCTAGGTTGAAAATCCGAAAGGGCAGCCTGGGCAAAAGATAAGGCTAAATAAATCAGAGCTCACTAGGCTGAAAACCCGAAAGGGCGGTACTAGGCAAAATTCAGAGCACAAAAGGAGAGTGTAAATACCCGAGTGCACCCTAACCAAACAATTGCAGTTCTGAACTACGTCATGACCTGATTCCTTTTCATAAGAGATACGTAGGCAGCCTCACCCTGAGGTTCGGTCACAATCTTTCGAGTTGATTCCAAGTCATTGTGCGCATTTCATATCTCACAGACAGAACTGGTAAAAATCAAGAATGGAAAGTTCTCAAAACTCAAGTTTTATTTGAACAAACTTTTTCGATTACATGGCTGAGCATGAAACTTTCAAAAGAAACAAACAACAACAATGTCTATAGCACAGGGTACACAACTTATTTCAAGCACAGTAAGATCGAGTCTAAAGTCTGTCTTAGTTTCCATTTGCTCTTGCTTCAATATCTTTTATCAACCATCTCTTGTCACGTGCTGGAAGGAGAACACTGGGATATGGATCTCTGGGAATAGTCATGCGCTCCCTCCAATTATTCTGGTAAGCTCTGAATGTGGCAACGTTGAAATTTGGCACGACGAAATTCTCGGGATCTACAGGTGGCAGTACTTGACGAGCACCAAGTTGGCGAAGAATGCGGATTGGGATATAGAAAGTCCACCGGGTCAAACCTGCCAAAACCATTCGCTGACGCCCCATGTTGCTAACAGCCATGTCTGGAAGATCAATCCAATTCAAGCGCCAAGAAATCACCTCCTCTGTGAGCTGGGAGAGAACCTGAACCCAACCTCCCACATCATCAAAAACCTCCTTGAAGTCCCTGGTAACAAACCCTTGTGTCTCATGAACCCGGTTTCTTGGCACAGGCTCCAACAGATTAGCCTTGTCACATAACCACAGCTGTGCGAAGGAGAGAAAACAAGTAAGAAACCTTAGAAAGCCTTAAACTGAGAGTCAAGGTAAAACGAGAACGAGTGAAAAACCAGAAAAAGGAGAGCTGAGTGAGAAGCCTACCTGTAAGAGCAAAGGACTGCCCTCGAAGACGTTGGTCCGACCGGCATGAACCCCATCTATACCCATCAAAGTTTCAGCCAAAACCATGGGAGCTACATCTTTGTGTTCCTCAATTTGCATGGCAACACCAACCAAGGAAGAGCTTGCCTGATCATCAGATTGCACAAACAAGAAGGCAGCCAATAAACACAAGCACAGAGCAAAGTCGTTGGAGCGGAATCTTTCAATCAGACGAGGAATGTTCAGAGAACCTCCCCGAATCAGGGACTTGGCCGCATTGTTACTTATTTCCAGTTTGGAAGACAGCACTGGGGCAAAACCAACTCCTTGGAGAGGAATGATGGGCTCCACCAAATCAAAACCTCCAATGTATGCATGGAATTCTTCCACAGTGGGGCATAACTCGTGAAGGCCAAAGCGAAAAACATGCACCTCAGGGTCCCAGAATTGTATTGCGGCTTGCAACAACTCCGGACGTATGGACACGTCTCGAATATAGCGAAGGGAAGTCAGCCTGTGACCCCGAAAGTGGAGCCAGTCCAAACCATCGAGATCATCAAGCCAAGGGCGCATTAAAGCTGAGAAACTCACTGCCATTATGAGGAATTGAACAAAGAACAAGTTTATGGATTTGGGATGCAAAAGAAGGGTGAAATAGATAGCTTTTTATAGCTGCCATGCATGAAGAACAATGTGAAGTTTAAAGTTCCAAAGAATGGCCGTCTCGAAGAACGTGCCGACTCGAAAATCGTAAAGAATCATGCTAGATTTGTACAACTTCTCAAGGGATACCTTGCAGTGGCCCTTCAAGGCCCTAGAACGTGCATTGGATTGATAAAAGGCCAAAAGGAAGAACCAGAAATCGGCTGCAAGTTGCCAAAAATTTTGGCATTACTAGGCCAGTGCCGCACGGCACAGTAAGAGTGCCGCACGGCACAGTTTTGATGCCGCACGGCACAGTTGGCTAATTTCAGCAAAATTGAGTTTTGAGCATCCGGGGCTCATTCCATGCTTCTTTTGGGCGCGAAACCAGTACATGCAAGCCGTAATGCGTGCACAAGGCCTAATGGAGGGATTGGTTGGCAACCCCAACCAAATTTCAATGATCAAGTGTCTCAAAAGACTTGTACATCAAGAATGGAAGCATCGACAAGCGACACTTCAAGATGTTGTTATCTCACAAGTATAATCAATTCATGTTTGTCATGTCATCACTCCATTCACTTGTCAAAACGGCAATGCCGACACATGCACACGACAAGCTTTGTTCTCTTGTCATTAATCCATGCGTTATACATACGAGTCAAAAGGTTAGTTCCATTGTTTCATTGAGTCCTGTGAGTCACAACCTCAAATACGAGTCAAGCTTTTCACATACAAGTTTGTTGGTCTCAATTCACTTGTTTTTATTAAAGTACTCACGTGCGAGCTTTGATTTTTCAAATTTAATTCCAATGTGAATAAAAAACATGACAAGATGCAAGTTTTTATAAAACCAAAATCAAAACATCCACATCATGAGTATAACCATATCCAGGGGCAAACAGGCCCAATGCTAAGTCAACTACTACGAGGGGCAAACAGGTGCCCAAATCAAAACAAGGCACGCAGGCCCCACCTAATAAAATGCTACTACTAACAAACTATCTCAGATACGAGGGCGCTTCGGCGGCGCATGTCCTAAGTGTCTGTACTCCTCAGGTGTAGAAGGATGGCTATCAGTACTACTACTCTCTGCAGGCTCCTCTCTCTGCGGTACACTCTCTCTCTGTCTCTCAGAAGAACGAAGGACTCGGCCTGAAGGCGGAGTCACCGAAGTAGCTAGAGGCGTGGAACGCCTAACACTCCGGGAACCCGACGCTCCCTGTGCAAGCAATAAAAGTCTGTCAAGAATAATGAAAAGCATACATGATCAACAGAAAGGAAAGGCAAGTCTAATGTATACCTCAGCAGCTCCAGCACTAGGGGTGGCCCCTCGGCTAGCTCCTCCCCCACTACTGGTACTCTCTCTCCTCCTGCGAGTACCACGGCTGGCCGCTCTACCTCTGCTAGCCTCTCCAGCACCTCGGCCTGTGCCTCTGCCAGCCTCCCGGGTACCACGCGCCGGTGTCCTCTCTCTGGTGGTACTCTGCCTACGACCAAGTACAACTCCTGGCTCAGCTTGCGGACGCACCTCAGGAGCCAGGCCCATCACAAACTGACGGACCATGGCCTGCAAGTCCTGCACCAAATGGTACGAGGCCGTCGCCCACTCAGCAGGAATCTGAAAATACGAAGGTACGTCATTAATACATGAGAAGAAGACAATCAAAGCAAATGCAGCAATCGAAAGGTCACCTCTGTCGTGGCAAAAGTAACTATGGGGGTAATAAGAGGCACCATCACTACTCCAAGCGCTCCATCAGCAGTCACTACCTCAATCTCTCTCCTCAACTCAGGTAAAGCAGGGGCAGCTCTCAAACGGTTCTCTATGTCCAGGTCATATGCCAAGTGGGTACGCAAGTAACCATCATAGTCTATCGAGGCACTGAAGATCATCTCTGTCGGCACTGTATATCTCTCTATCTCTGCTCGAGTATACTCCTCAGTCCTCTGAACAAGCGAAGGAAGGGGCGAAGGCACTCTAAAGTGGTCAATCCCGAGAGATTGACGTGACACTCTGTCACCCAAGTACCATCGCCAGCCATATGGACACTCCAACAGCACTCGACTCCGTGTCCACTCCCTACTCCTAACTAGATAGTCCTTGCGTGACCTATCCCAAACGTTCCACCTCACCTGCAAGAGAAAAGTTTGTCATATCCCAGGAAACAAAAATGCAAAAGAATTTGAAAGATTGATCACAAAGAAGCTTACTGTATCTCCTGTAGTAGAATCCAGGAAAAGTCTGAAGCTCCTCAAGTCTCCCTTATGGTCACCTGCCCCAGTGTACTCCAATCCCCACTTCTCAACACGTGGAAGCACATTCTCATTGCTATGAGAATTGGCTGGGGCAAATACTCCCAGAACCTCATAAGCCCACACCTGCATGTTCAGAAAGCAATCAAGTCAAGGAATGCAGGTAAAGCATTGTCATGATTTTGCACAAAAGAAGAATGCTAGCAAAGTTTACCTCAAGTACTCTCCAATATCCACCGAGGCTCGTGCCTACTCCACGGCAGACGCAGCCTAGAAAGCAGTACACGGTGCACAAGCCAACACCACCCCAGTCAAACCTCCCAGCAGTCTCTAAGCTCTCCAGCGCTGGTAACCAACCCAAGTGCACCATGCCCTGCCTGTTCGGAAACAGGGAGGCACCAAAGAGGTACAGCAAGTAAGCCCTCGCCATCTGTCTAGCCTCCTCCTCAGACTCTGGCTCGTGGTCCCAGAAGTCCACTAAGACCGTGTACCTCACTCCTGGCTCAATGCCTCCAGGCCTCCGCCCCAAGTAGTGCTCAATAGCAGCAGTGTCCAAATACAGCTCTGAATCAAACGGGATGGGCTCACCTCCAACTCTCAGACCAGTAATCGCAGCAAAGTCAAGGGGAGTGATAGTCATCTCCCCGAATCTGAAGTGGAAGGTATTGGTGGTATCCCACCACCTCTCCACCAGGGCTCGTATTAGCTTGCGATCTGTCCTGGTCACTGTCAAGAGCCGAATGAAAATGGTGAACCCAGAAGCATCAACCAAGGCTCTCACTCCCGACGGCAAGGCACGGTAGTATGCCAGAGAACTCGCAGAACCGCCGTAACCGCCCATGGATCTCTGAGTCTGCAAACAAAGACAGGATACAATCTCTATCAGTCATTGTCAAAATGAGTGTATAGCAAACAGGTACAGACAATAAAGAATGAATGAAATACATACCAGAGGGTTTTTGTAAGCAATGTGGGTCGAGCGGTCACGAATCACATTCGTATCCAAGTACACTGGCAGCAAAGGGGTATATGTGTCACAGCCCTGAGGGATGAAGAAGTGCACCCGTGGCACGTAAGTGGCAGGCGTAAAAGGGACCCTGTGATCCAAAGACAGCTCAACCTCCCGGATTATAGTCATACGCTCCTCCCCGGCGGCTACCTCAGCCTCTCTCTCCCTCTCCTCCTGCTCAGCATCCCTGACAATGGATGCCATGCCCTCCTGAACCAGGACATTCTCAAACCGAGGAAACTCCTGTAAAGTCGCTGCTATGTCCTCATCTCTCGCTCCCTCTAGAGTGTCTGCCAAAGTCAAACCAGACCCACGGGAAGAACCAACTGCAGGTGTAAACAAAGGAGGCGCTGAAACCTCTGTCTCTCTCTCAGTACTCTCCTCTGGCACTCTAGCAGTACCAATGGCAATAGCTGGACCTGGAGCAATCCGTCTCACCAAAGGTACCTCCTCACTCTCAGTACTACTCCCATCAGCTACATCCTCCACCAGAACCTCTCTATCACCGGTACCTCCCCGAATCACCGGTATATCAGTCGCCACATCCTCACCACCTACAGTAACCTCAGTCACAAGTGTAGCCTCCAGAATATTACTCGGAATGCCCTCGGACTGAGACCCACTTTCCTGTGCACGGGCTCTCTCTACAACAACATCTATCCCGCTAAGACTCATAGCAATATCAGAAGGGGAAGCACCAATACCTGTAGGATCAATATCCATAGCCTCTGGACCCTCGCGGCTAGCCACGGTGCTCTGATCATCACCTACGGTGCTCTCGGTATGCCGCACGGTACTCAAATCTACTGGTTCAGCACTCCCAGCATCACATACGGCACTCTCAGTGTGCCGTGCGGTACCCAAGTCATCACTACTGCCCATCACCGTGGCATCACCAGTACCCGCAATACCCTGTAGCGCTGCCGGAGTAGAAGTCTCACCGGTGTGAGCATCACCGAGACCCGTCGGTCTTATGTCCGTTGAAGACGGTGTTGTTTCGGCCCCAACCGGTGCCGTACGAGATAACCCATAAACCGGGTCTGTAGCAAGTGGGCCAACCTCGGCCGAGAGACTCACAGGCGAGTCACTCCGGGGCTCGCCGGACGTCGTACTACCCTCTCTGCGTGCCGATGATGACGAACCAGTGGCAGACGCGGTGGAACCGCCCCCTCCCTCGCCGGAGTCAGCCATAACCGAGGTATTTCGGAAATGATAATGTGGGTTTGGGGAAGGTTTTTAATCAGAGGATTGAAGAAATCTGGGAAAGGTAGAGAGAAGAAGTAGAATGGAAGAAGTAATAGTTTTTGGGAATATTACTCTCTCACAGCAAACCGACTGAGAGTTTTGAATGTGTTCGAAAGTGGGAGAAAATAAAACGATTTCGGGCGGTTATAAAAACCGCTTGTGCCGTACGACACACCCTCTCTACCGCGCGACACAACTTGAGTACCGCACGGTACACTCCTTTGCCAGTTTTGACGCACGGTACTCTATCTCAACCGCACGGTACAGTTTTGATATTGCACGATGTAGTTTTGACACTAAAGTCAATTCTTCAAGTAAATCTTATGCAAAACCTCACTCAATGATCCCAGTCCATCAGCACAATATGGTTTCGTAAGTCCTCAACGGCATTAACAATAGTCTCTCAGTGCCAATGGTTTTGTAAGTCCTCAACGGCATTAACGATGGTCCTCTCAAACATCGATTGGTTCTATAAGTCCTCAACGGCATTAACGACGATTCTTTGGTTTCGTAAGTCCTCAACGGCATTAACAACGGTTATCCTCAGCACTGAAGGTTTCGTAAGTCCTCAACGGCATTAACAACGGTTTTCTAGTTCTATAAGTCCTCAATGGCATTAACGACGGTTCTTTCAAACACCGACTGGTTCTATAAGTCCTCAACGGCATTAACGACGGTTCTCTCAAAGCATCGACTGGTTCTATAAGTCCTCAACGGCATTAACAACAATTTCTACCTCGCCAGTTACGTTCACAGCACATCATTCGTTTTTCCCTCGTTGAAAGACAGAATGACCATTCCCGTAAACCATCAAAGTATGTTTTCTATAACTCTTATACAAATCACTATTTTGCATTGTGCATTTTAGCCCCAATGAACTACGCTGGTATGATCCCTACAAAGCGGTACGTAGGCAGCTCTTACAAGCGCGACCACATGCATCACATTTTACTCGTTTGTTTTCATACGAGGACGTCCACATCGAGGGGTGTCTTCTGTCTTTGACGCGACTTCCATCACACAATGATTGTAAGTCTCGTCAAAGAAGGGCAACTGTAGACACCCCAAAATGAGACTCTCGTACGTCTTAATCCCCGATGACGAAAGGAAATGCCCGGAAGGACTCTCGGATTGAAACTCTCCAAGTCAACTCAGTCAACAGTACCGTACGGTACTCATCTCTCACGCACGGCACAGCCCAAGCAACTTTTTGAATTTTGGCGGTCAAGTGTGCCGCACGGCACAGTCAGTGTGCCGCACGGCACAGTTTGTGTGCCGTACGGCACTGTCACTTGTCACACAGCTTTTGCAGAATGCCCAGCAGCTCAAAATGTTGACGAAATTGGCTCCCTCTGCTCTGATGGTTGCGTGCGAACAGAAGAAGGCTATCCCCTATGCCATCATCACTATGAGTAAGGATCAAGAAGACTTGGTGGTTACGTTCACCCATCCCCTATAAGTACTAGTCGATTCCAACGGAAATGAGGATCGGAAAAATTCGTGAGGAAAACCATGAAGCTCTCTCCTTAAATTCCATCAAACAAAACCTCTGTGGTTACAAAACTTCCCTCATTTCTTACTTATAGCCTCCAGAAATCAATCTCATTCTCTCTTCAAAAGCAAAATCAAACCCGAAGTTCACCCCCTGTTTTCGGTTCCAAAACCATAGCATAATCACCCCAAGCTTGTTTAAATCCAAACCCTCAATCTTCCTTGCCACTACGCCAGAGTGAAGCCAGAAGTTCAGAGGAGCCCAAGCCGCATTCAGAAGTTCAAGAAGATATTCAATCCGAGAGTTTCGAAACCGAGGTACGATCCCGTTTCGCCAAAATCCACAACTTTGACACCTTGAGGGGAGGGATACCAAATGCGGGGATGATCTCCTATATCACCTCTGCATTTGGTGTGCCCATGTTACATTAAGATCAGTTCAAATTCATACCTCCCGGTCGCGTCGTACGGTGAAAATATCGCCTTGTACGGGGTGATTTTGTGAGGAGGAACATCCTTTATCTAGACACATTATTTTCTTATTCAAAATAGTTCATTTTTAACCATGTTCCATGCCTTGTATGTGTCTTTGTTCAAACAATTCTAAAAATTAAAGTTTGAACTGTTTGTGCAATGAACAGTGCCGCACGGCACTCTTTCCATGCCGCACGGCACACTTGGAATGCTGTACAGTACTCTTTTGAAAATTCGACCGTTGGGCTGATGAACAGTGCCGCACGGCACACTTTTTGTACCGCACGGTACTCCTAGTGTGCCGCACGGCACACTTTTTCTGGCTAAAATCAGAATTTTGATCAGTATTCTGCATGAACAGTTTAAACTTCGGATTTTTGTACATTTACTGTTATTTACATACTAGTTGCTTGCTTTTCATTATTATCGTCTGCTGTGCATAATTCAAATGCTTATTTGTTGAAGTTCGGCTTTAAAATATTTTCTAAAAATCCCCCAAATGTTTAGTAAAGACCGATTTTAAATCGGGTGAACGGGGTGCCTTAAAACCCTTCCCCGTTCGTAACCTGGCTCCCGGATCCAAAACGAATCTCTGGTTTTCAAATTCTTTTATAAATCATTTTCTCAATCATTTTTCAAAACGGTTTCTCGGGTCCTAAACCATTTTCCAAAAATCCGGGTGGCGACTCTATTTTCAAATCAAAACCAACCGGCGTGGAGGTCGACCGTCCACACTTTTTTGCTTGGTGGGATAATCAACAGTAACA
>JAFMTH010000009.1:52500-118587 GCA_020921065.1 Vaccinium darrowii | reverse complement strand
GGCCCCTCTTTTTCCATCTCCATCAAGTAATTTCTTTTGGTATTTTTTACGCCCTAATTGATAGTAAGGTACTACTAAACTTTAAGGGTTTTCTTTGTCTTATGGTGGTGAATCTACTAATATATGGGGTAGATTAGTGTTGTTTTTTTTTTTCCTTAGAAGTGTTTGATTGGAGGCTTGGAGCCTTGATTAGAGTTTCCATGATACTCTGTATCACTATTTTAGGCTTGGAGCCTTCAAAATTATATGTTTTGTTTCCTATTTGTTTGGTCGAAAAATGTGTTAGAAAACGTATTTTATTATCTAATGGTGATCGAATGGTGGATTTTGAAGTATTGTAATGATTGTTTATTTGTGAATAACTATTGGTTTATATTTTGTAATGGTTTTTATAAATGGGGGGTTTGGTCTGCTTGGACCGGACTGTTTTAAACTCAAAGGGGTCTCTGTGGAAAACATGTATAGATGATGGGGTTTTCGTGGAATTTCACCTTTTCTATAAAAACTATCTATTGGCCGACCTATGTATGCAAAACATAGGTTGAGCCACAATTATAAATCATACATGACGAAAGAAAAACTCTCCAAATAAATAAGTTCTTTTTGAACTTTATTCAGCAATACACAACCTAACAAATCTCTGGACTAATTCTTCAGCAATTTACATGACAAAATCAATCAACACCCAAACTCTCATTTTCTGCCACTCATCTCTAAAAGTAAAACAAATTTAATAGGTCTTCCATTCAGATGGTTTACCTCACTTCTTGCTCCTGAATGAGAATCCTCGCTCCGTCCTAATAGCTATGACCACCTACAACCTCCAAATTCTTCTATATTTTCTCTCCATAATCTTCTGCTCTCTAATTCCCAAAACAAAATCACTAACTTTCAACCTGACAAACATAGGCCCTCAATAGTAAAACGTAAACATAACAACATTCCCAGATGCCTATATCTCATCCGAAGTGTTAGCTATTTTGGCACTTTTCGGGGTTGTCCAAAACCATCATTTGTGTATGGGTAGATTTTTTAGAGGATAGTTGCTCGCTCGATGCTCCTCTCATTGTCTACGCCAATTTGACCGTTGTGAAGTCAATCTATTTGTGTGAGAGGTAAATGCATTGCACAACATATCACACATATTTTTTTTCTAAATAAAAAATTATATTTCTACATGTTTGCCTTTCCTATTTAACTCACCAAAAATTTGCTTTCCATACTCATATAAATATATTGATATCAAGAAAATAATTTTATCTCACGGCTTATTTACCTTTTTGGTCCCCAATATATGGGCGTTTGGCCAATTTGACCCCAATGTATAAAATTGTCCAATTTGATCCTCAAAGTTTAAAATGTGGGTCGATTTAATCCCCAGTCCTAACTCCGTCCACTTCTCCGTCAAAATGGAGGGCAAAATGGTATTTTACCTCATTAAACATTTAAAAAACACAAAAAACTGTGAACACATGGGTTAATAACTTACTCTCTCTCTCTCTCTCTTAAAAACCCACAAAAATTGAAAGGAGAATCAGATGAAACCCAGTTCTCGAGGAACAAGTTTCAACCAATTTTTTTTCCTTATTGTAGATTGGTCGGGTGGTGGAGGTATCCATGCGTATCAATCAGATTAGTACCGCATAAGGATCGCCAAAGCTTGATTTGCTCTTTTGAGCAAGATCAGATTCAACGGTTTGGAACATTGATCTGACGCGATCGCGGCTGGATTTGAGAGAAGAACATTAACTGTTTTGAGTTTTTTTTGCCTGGGTTCGGAGGGGTCGAGGTAGGAGAGGACGCGTGGCCGTCGGTAAGGTCGATGGAGGGCATGTAGGTTCCGGTGAAGAGATCCGTTTTGTCGACTTTTTTGAGGTCAAATAGAATCGGGAAGCTCTGGAGGTTTGTGGATTTTTCGGCAAGTTTGTGGGTTTTTCGGCATTCACCGGCCCAGATGGTTTTTCCGACGAGACAGCAGCGCGGATGATGAGGCGGTGGGTGGAGGAGAATGGTTTAGGTGGTAAATTTGTTCATCCTTGTGAAGGAAATCGGAGTTGCAGAGAAGGTTAAGCTAGAGAAGTGGAGGCCATTGGTGAAGGGTTTTGACTAATTTTTTGTTGTTTTGATTGAGCCATTGAGGTAAGCAGAGAATGAAAATGAGACTTGAGGTAAGGCAATGAGAAGGAGGAGAATTTTTTTTTTTTTAATGTTTAATGAGGTGAAATACCATTTTGCCCTCCATTTTGACGGAGAAGTGGACGGAGTTAGGATTGGGGATTAAATCGACCCACATTTTAAACTTTGAGGATCAAATTGGACAATTTTATACATTGGGGTCAAATTGGCCAATCGCCCATACATTGGGGACCAAAAAGGTAAATAAGCCTTTATCTCACCTTTCCAAAAATTGTGTTTTCCGTATATACATATGTTCACATCAAGTAAACAATTTTCCTTCAACTCTCTGGAAATTTTATTTCCATGTGTATATCATTGCCTATGATTTTTTTGAAGAGGATCAAAGAGATACTTTTTCTTTTTATGGGAACACATGTAGGCATTTTTTGGAGAGGATCAAAAGATGTATGTACATTTCTTTTACGAGAACATATGTTTAGGTTTTTACCTTTGCCTATATATATGTATGATAGCACCAACCTTTAAATGAGATATATGGCACATATATTTTTTACCCGTGAGAAGTAATAGATGCAAAACAAGAAATACTTTTGGTAAAGAAAATATCTTCATCTTGTTTGCTGTATGAAGTCCACGTAGATGGACTAAAGGGGACGAACACTTAGCCTTGTTTATTGAAAACAAAAACCGAGACTCTTGGTTTTGTCCATTTTTGAAAGTGCATTACTTCTCTTAAGCAACACACTTCATATCATATTATTCCTTCATTTGTTGTTCGTGGTGCCATATACTGCTGAGGCCGAATATTTTGGAGATTGATTCGGAGCCGGTTGAATCCGGAGATCGAGCGTGAAGTCTGTGGTTCATCTATTGAATCTTGAAGAAGCTCTGAGAGCATCGGAGATTGACGAGAATAGGTAAAGGCTTGGGGTAAGGTTTTTACTATTTCGCAATCTGTACTTTTTTATTAATAGAATAAAACAGTAGTGTTAGGTCGTGGTTTTGGCTTAGGGTTATTTAGGACCCTAAATTTTTCCACGTAAATCGCGTGTTTCTTGTCTCCATTTTATTTCACTCTGCTACTTGTGGTTTGGTTTAAATTGTCTAGATAATCAACCAAGTTCTTTTTTAATAATTTTTAATCGGTCATTATTTTTATAAACTGATAATTTTATCAAAACTCCTATTCACCCCCCCCCCCCTCCCCCCCTCTCTAGGAGTAAATTGAACGCTTCCGCATAATTTGACGAAGGCCTCCAAGTCACCTTAATTTGACGAAGGCCTCCAAGTCACCTCCAACGAACGCGGCAATTTGCAGCAAAAAGCAGGTAAAGCCACTTACATCGATCTCTTACAAAGTTACACCTTCGGGATAAATCCACAGGAAATTTAACAGATTTCCAGATGGGTCGAACTTCACAGCTGGTGGTGCAATGGGCCTCCCGATTGACTCAAGTACGATTGCACCCACTAGCCCTTTCGTTGTTGTGGAGTTTGATACGTATTATGATTACTGTTGGGACCTAATGATCAGTCAGGTTACTCATGTCGGTATCGATGTCAATTCACTTCGATCAAATGTTACTGCAGTTTGGTACTGTAATATAACTCATGGGATAGAGAATGAGGCTTGGATTAGGTATGATTCCAGTTCAAAAAATCTAAGCGCAGTTTTCACTGGTTCTACAAATACTACCAAAGTGGAAGATACCATTCATTTAATTGTTGATACGAGGGATTACTTACCTGAATGGGTAACATTTGGGTTCTCAGCTGCAACTGGAACATTGCCTGAGATAAACAATGTAAAATCATGGGATTTTAGTTCAAGTTTGCAAATCAATGAGACTGATAAAAATGTCCCAGATCCGGTACTGTACCCGAGGCCCAAAAAAATCCCACATGGAGCTTTGGTGGGAATTGTAGTCGGCTCAGGTGTTTTGCTTGGTGGCTTTGTTTTGGTTGGATTTGGGTTGCAGAAGAGAAGTAGAGCAAATGAAGAAGATGAGCTTGAAGTTAAATGTCCATGGAAAATAAATTCGAGTTTGGTAGCGGGCCGAAGAAATTTTCCTACGACCAATTATCTCAGGTGACAAATAAATTTGAGGGGGAACAAAAGCTTGGAGAAGGAGGGTTTGGCGGAGTTTATAGAGGTTTCTTGAGGGATTCAAATTCTTATATTGCTATCAAGAGGATATCAAAGGGGTCAAGACAAGGGATAAAAGAGTATGCAACAGAAGTGAAGATCATTAGCCGGTTGAGGCACAGGAATTTGGTGCAACTCATCGGTTGGTGCCATGAAAAAGTAAGAACTATTACTTGTTTACGAGTTCATGGAAAATGGAAGCCAAGATTTCCATCTCTTCAAAGGGAAAAGCTTGTTGACATGGGGAACAAGGTACAAAATTGCCCAAGGTCTGGCCTCAACATTGCTCTATCTACATGAAGAATGGGACCAATGTGTGGTTCATAGGGACATAAAATTAAGCAAGTGATGTTGGACTCCAATTTCAATGCCAAATTGGGAGATTTTGGGTTTGCTAGATTTGTTGATCATGAGAAAGGGCCCCAAACAACTGTGGTGGCAGGGATAATGGGGTACCTGGCAACTGTGGTGGTAAGGAATAAGATGTCTACAGCTTTGGAGTGGTAGCGTTGGAAATAGCTTGTGGAAGAAAACCCCTTGATTTGATTGTGCCAGAATGTCAAATGGGACTGGTCGAATGGGTTTGGGACCTTTATGGAATGGGAAGGTGTGGACGGCCCACGGGAGATGGTGCGGTTTCGCGTTTGAGAAGATTGTGATTGTTGTTAGAGTCGCCACCCGGATTTGAGGTCCGAACCCGAGAAACCGATTAAAAATGACTCATTTGCCCATTGAAAAAGATTTTACTGATCATGGCGAAACCAAAGATTTCTCGGATTCGGGGGTTTGGTTACGAGAGGGGAAGGGTTTTACGGCACCCCACTCGCCCGGTCCGTGAACCGGTCTCTACTCAACATTTTGTGGGATTTTGGAAATGTTTGAAGATCAATTTTGAGCAAATAACGGGGAGTATGGGAATGGGAAAACACATAAACAAGTATTCAAATACGAACAAAGTGATGGTGGATGCTTGTGCAATGTACAATGCGATGGTGGAATGATATAAACAAAGAAAATGACAATGAAAGAGAGAAATAGGACTTAGGACACCATTTTGAGCAAAATTATTTGACTTTCCGACACTATTTGCATTTTTTGGAGGGTTTTGAGACATAATCAGGAAGAACATAAAACTACAAAGTTGTAGCCCTTCAAATTATCTACGTTTTGATATATAATATGTTGAAAACGGAGTTCGGAGTAAAAAGTTATAGCTGAAACACTGTGACTGACTTTCTGTTGGGGTTTGAGCGCTCAAAGTGGATTGAGCGCTCAAGGCCTTACCCTTGAGCGCTCAAGCCACTTCCAGATCGCCAAATTCTGCTATTTTATGACATTGGATGATCAAACAACCCCAAATCAATGATTATGGTTTGCTCAGAACAAGATTTGTAAGCTGTTAGAAAACAGATTGAGCGCTCAGAGCCTTGGGCTTGAGCGCTCAATCCTACCAAAATAAAATGCTTTTCTTGATACTTTTCAGACCTTGTAGGCTCATTTCAAGTATGAGGAACTTGAATGAGCCCACTGGTCTCCCTCAGCAAGACCAAAACAGTGATTTCTCACATGATTTTCTACCTTTTGGCTTTGATTAAGGCTTGAACTTGTGGTTTGATGAATGGATGGATAGTGGCTGTGTTTATAAGTGTAATGTGGGTTGTTTTGGACAGTAGAGTGTGAGTGTAGGGCTGATTGGATGATTGATGAGTGGATGATGGAGTATTTGAGCTTAAAATGGTGATTTTGGCTTGGATGATGTGGGTTTTGATGGAAGAGCTAGGTTTGGACGAAATTGATGGAATGTATGGGCTGTAAATGGCTTGTTTGAGTGAGAGAGGGGCTGTTGTAGTTGGTTTTTCAAAGACCCATGTGTTGTAGGCCTTTTAAAGAAGGTTTTGGGGTGTTTTGGAGGTTGAAGATGATGGATGGTGGTGGCTATGGAGGAGAGAAAGGCTAAAACGTGATTGAAATGATGAGAGAGAGTGGAGAGGTCTGATGAAGGGTGTGAGAGTGTAAGAGATCAGCCAAGGGGGTAGAGGAGGTTTATATAGAGAGAGAAATGGGAGGGAAATGAGTTTAATTTTTGAATTGGGTTTGGGGGGTGATTGAGGAGATGTTCAAGGGTCTAGGAAGTGTATTTGGGCAGTAGAAAACATAGGTAGACGCTCCTCTTGCAGTAGAATATCATGATTAGATGCTCTGTAGAAAACTGATCTGGATCAGAGTTGAGCGCTCAAAGCCATGGGCTTGAGCGCTCAAGGTGGGATTTTTGGGTTTGAGCGCTCAAGGTTGGGGCCTTGAGCGCTCAAGGCTGTTGCTCAAAAGGTAAAACTTTGTGGGGCTGCCCCGGGTGCTACCGAACTCCGTTTTGTGCGTGGTTTGAAGCGTTGGAAAGCTTGTCGAGTGTACTTTCTAACCCAAGTGGTTTGAACCCAAGATAATTTGTACATCCAAGTGTATGACCATTTTACCCTCAGAAGGTCGGGAAAACAAGTCATTTTGGTAAAACGGACACATCTCCCTCATTTCAAAATGGATTGGGATGAATTATATATCAATAAAGAGGGTTTTGAATGTACTAGAAGATGGCGTAGACTTGGGTTTGTTTTGAAGAGGTTTTTGGATGGTTTGAAGGGTATTTTGGTCATTTTGGTTGGTTTAAGGTTGTTCTAGGAGGGTTTAGAATGGTTTAGGGTGGTTCGGTGAGTTCAAGCCTTGTTCTTAGCCTCGAGGTATGCACGATTGGTCTATTTCATCATCGGGAATGCTCGAGTGCATCCTGGGTTCAAAATCGGGGTGTCTACAGAAGGTTACTCGAAGCAGTGGACCCGAAAATAGGCATAGATTTTGATGAGCGAGAAATGGAGTGATTGATAATTGTTGGTCTTTGGTGTGCTTACCCATATCACAATTTCTGGACAAAAATCAAACAGGCAATTCAGGTACTTTATTTTGAAGCTCCACCCCATTCTCCCGAAAAACCAGCCCTTGCTATCTTTTTTTTCTCCTCAATTGAACACTATCACCACTAGTTTTGACACCAGCCAAAACCAACATTCAAGGTGCACTTACAACACTTCTAAATTGTCCTCATCTTCTACCGCATCATCCATGGACCTCTAAAATGTAAGTTGGCTCAAATTTTATGAGTTATCCATTTTTCTTCCTATTGGTCTTGATTGTTTTGATTTCTTGATTCGGTGATGTTGTATAGGTTCGCCTTTTGATCAAGCACTGCTAGGAAAATAGATTCACACAAAATGTGTCAGAAATTATCCGATGTACATAGGATGTAAACATGTGTCAGATGGTTCCGTAGACTGCTCCGGTTACAGTTGTGTCGGAACTGTGTTCCTAGACTTTTTTTTTTGATCTCTCGGTTTGGGAATTAGCTTGCTCTTCAGTTGTTGTCACGTTTGCTTTTATCTCTAGTAGAAAATCTTTGTTGGTTTGTTTAATTAACAACCATTCCACCACGAGAAACAATGCAGGTACAGTAGGAGTTTCAAATTTTGAAATGGAAGAGGGCAAATATGAGACTGTTCTGAAATCTCTTTTTAGTTTCAACGAAGATTTTGAGGAAGGAGGAAATTCTCTATTTAGTTTCAACCACTAGACTATATTAACCAAACTTGTGTGGCTTATGGAGTGATGCGTGATAAAGTCTAACATGAACCATCAACTACTTGTCTGCAGAATGTGTCATCAAGGAATCAGATATCTACAGCTCTGGAGTGATGGCATAGAAAATAGCATGTTCGCTCCTTTTACTTACTTCTCGAAGCTGTCAAACGCAGTCTTAGAGCCAAAGTTACAACACTGGTAGTTTTTTTTTTTTTTTAAGTAAACACTGGTAGTGGTTACTCAAAGTTCAACACATCTTCTGCTGCTTCTCTTCCATTTTCTTCTTCTGCATTTGATATATTGAAATAGTTTCCTACTATTACTTTTCACTAGTAATCAAAGTTTCGAGATTTTAATCATTTTATTGTGATTTTTACTGTCAAAAAGCATGTTTCTTGGGAAATTTGAAATTTTTGGTAGCAAAATGGTAGCTTTGCGGATCCCTAATATTGTCCGGTAAATTCAGGGGAACTGACCCCCTAGTATAGGCAATGTACCGACCGGCGCCAGGGACCCCTTTGTAGGTCCCACACGATCGATATGAGCCGTCCACTCATCCCAAAATCAAATTCCATGGGGGCCATTTAGAAATCACCTCAATCGGATGTTTGTAAGTGCTCGATCCAAAATCACCCCATTTCAATCCATTTTTTTTTATTTATTTAACGAATGGGGTGATTTTGGATCGAGTACTTAGGAACGTCCGGTTGAGGTGATTTCCACGTGCCCCCCTCGGAATTTGATTTTAGGATGAATGGACAGCTCATATCGACCGTCTGGGACCCACAAGGAGTCCCCGGCGCTGGTCGGCGCATATAGAACGGTTGCATATTGTCGGATGGGATTTGGGTCTATCCCTGCTGATCCGAAACTGTTCCAAGAAAAACTTTTATATCGTTGGATTGGATTGGGTCTATCCTGCTGATCCGGAACTGTCCTCATCAAAACATCTCTCTTTGCTATGATCAGTGGGCTTTGGTCGAATTCCATCATTTCTTATGATAAATTCCCTTGTCGAGACCATCAAAACCTGAAAGTTTTCATTTGAGAAAAACTAATAAACGAACCCTCCTGAAATGGGCTGTTTACGGAAGTCCCAAAAGAGCTTCTACAGGCACCTCATCGCAATAATCTGAATTTGTCATCTTGTAGGACCCGCAGGGTAGTGTATATGCAAAAAATCAACTTGACTCGGCATCGATAATCATGTCAAAGTTTGAATTTTGGCGTAAAAAACAATGGCTTGGATCATTTTAGAAGTTTAGATTATTGCGATGAAGTGTCAGTGGGCCTCAAAGTGGGGCTTCCATAAACAGCCCCTTTCAGCTGTGAATTAGACAACCTCTTTCCATTTTTTCTAAGTCAGATGATAAGGTAGATCATTATATGGAAAAAAAGTTAGCTCAATCAGATTTTTACTACTACTTAATCTAATTAGTTAATTTTTATTTAAAATTTCTTCAGAATTCAAGATTCTACATTTTGAATGAAAATTGAACTAGGATATTGTCTCCTAGGATATTGTCCCATTTGTGCACAATTTATGCACTAGGATATTGTCTCCTAGGGCTATTAAAAAAAATGGTGAACCGTGAATCAGGTCCGGACCAAACCGATCCGCATGTTTTGGATTTTAACCATAAATTATTGGTTCAGACACGGATTCAAAAAATAAAAAACCGTGACTTGCGGTTCGAACACAGATTTTGATTGTGAAACCTTGGATTAACGGATCGAGACCAAGAAATTTTTATTTTATATACTTTTTTAATATATATATATATATACAGTCCACTTCCGGATTTTAAAAAATCCGGACCTCATTGATCCTGATCGAATTTCGATGATCTGAACCGTCCAATGTGTTTAAAATGTGTTTTTTAGGGCCTCCGTGAGAAATCAAAAAAAAAATACCGGGAAGGGCTTGATCAGAGCAGTTTTTTACAAAACTGTACATACGCACAAAAAAGTGCAGGAAAACAGTTGTGGGCCGTTGGATCCTACGCCCTTCACACGATCCAATAAGGGCTCCCTTAAACTAAAAAGGGCTCTCTTAAACTCTACGGTGCGGGATTTTTTGTTTGAGATCGAATTTCGACGATCCGAACCGTTAGATGTGTTTAAAATGTGTTTTTTAGGTCTAACTCAAGGATTAGTAAAAAAAATTACCCGGAAAGGCTTGATCCGAGCCGTTTTCAATAAAATGTGTATATATACATTTTTATCAAAAATTGTTCGGATCAATCCCTTCCGGGTATATATATATTTTTTTTACGAATCCTCACGTGGACCTTAAAAATGCATTTTAAAGACGTCTGACGGTTCGGATCGTCGAAATTCGATCTCGAACGAAAAATCTCGCATCGTAGCTTATTATGATTGGATCCATGTCAATTCGGACCGTGAACACTCCTATTGTCTACTACAAAGAGCAGGAGAGAGAAAATAACATAATTTGGCACTTGGGTCAGAGGGGCCCACTGGAAAAAAAAAAAAGAGAGGCCGGGTTTTGAAGACCGAGCCGAACTAGGCCAATATACTCCCAAATTGAGTGTTCAATTTGCTCTCTCTCAACAGATCAATTATCCAATAGCAACCTGTCCAAAACAACAGCCATTCAAGACAATGGAATTCCGAGTACACTGAATGAAGCGAAAGCCAAATGGAGAATTACCTTTGAGAGTATCTTCCGTAGTTTCAATGTGAGGTTTGAAACCCATCAATTATCATCGAAGTCCCCCTTGTTTAAGTCCCCCTGGTTTGACTTCAACCTCTTGTACTTCAGTAACTTTACCCCGATTTTAAAGACGCCCAACTTTATTTTTGATACCTATACCGCCTCAATTTTGGACCAAACTAAAACCGTTAACGTTTCTGTTAGAACGAACACCTATGCATACTAAAGTGATTTGGTGGCAAACTTCTTTCAAAAAAAATTATTTCCTTATAAAGGTCCCAGAGGCCATTAGGTCACCCTAATCTCCAAAAAAAACAAGCATACCAGTATACCACTCTCCATCAATGTCAATTGGACCGTAAGTACTAATTTTTAGCTTTTTGGGTTGAGATAAATTTAGAGACACTAACAGACAAAACTAATTACGGGAATATAATTATAAGATATACAAAATATACTAATAATGGACATAATAATGAACATAATGGTCTGATTATCCAATTTCAAGGTGTGAACATAAGTAGAACCCTCAGGACGCCTAATTAATTTTTCATTGTTTATTTTTTTGTCAACAATGAGTCCATCTAGTATAGTGGTCAATGATAGTTCATCCACTTCCAGTGCCCAAAGCGTACAAAGTTGACCGGGAAATTCTCTCCCACGGTTATGAAATACTCCCTCCGTCCCAATTTTATAGTCCCTTTTGGGGATTCCAACTTAATAAGGGAACATAATCATTGTACTTTTGAAAACATGTTTTTCTTATTTTACCCTTCAATCATTACACTTTCTTACTTTTTTATTATTTTTAATTTCAAAATACAAGGGTATAAGAGGAAATTCCTTAACAATTACACATTTAGTTTTGAAGTGGGACAATTTTTTTGGGACAACAAAAAGTGTCAATTGGGACTATAAAATTGGGACGGAGGGAGTATCCCCCCTTTTCCAATTTAATGGTCTCCATTTTCGGCATACGTGTCACTTACAAAGTTATCTACGTCACACGATTAGGATATTTTAAGTAATTTAAATTTTTTTTTGTATAACAGAAATAATTGAGATCTATAAAAAAAGATCCATGTTGTATATATAAAATGTTATAAATTGAAAAATATAGACAATTATTTGAGAATTCCCTAATAGTGGTAATGGACTATTAATTTGGAAGGGAGGTATGAAGAAAGAAAGCACACTGTAAAAGAAATTCTTGCATGCATTTGAATAAGTACACAAAGGAGGACTAATTCAACACTATTTGATCATAGCCTAACTAATTCAACAATATTTGATCATAGCCTAACCAAAACAACTGCGGACAAAAATTCTTCAGTTCCTTATAAATGCCCAAAATTCATCCGAAACCCAAACATAACAACCATGACTATCTTCAACTTCCAAGTTATGCTATATTCTCTCTCCATAATCTTCTGCGTTCTATTTCCTCAAACACATTCACTTTACTTCAACCTGAAAGACATAGGCCGTCAACATGGAAGCCCGAAGATAACAGCATTCGGAGATGCCACTATCTCATCCTCAGGCCTCCAACTCACCACCGCCGACAAAAGTGGCGATATGCTGCAAAAAGCAGGTAAAGCCACTTACAAGGACCGCCTTCACCTTTGGGATAAATCCACCGGAAAACTAATAGATTTCCAAACCCATTTCGTTTTCGTGATTGATTCGGATGGGAGTGAGAGTTTCGCCGATGGGCTCACCTTCTTTCTCGCTGATCCCACAGGGTCAGATATTACAGCTGGTGGTGCAATGGGACTCCCAATTAACCCAACTACGATTGCACCCACTAGCCGTTTTGTTGCTGTCGAGTTTGATACGTTTCAGAATGATGGTTGGGACCCACTCAATATCAGTCCAGTTACTCATGTAGGTATCGATGTCAGTTCACTTACATCAAATGTTACTGCTGTTTGGTACTGTAATGTAACCGGCGGGATTCAAAATGAGGCTTGGATTAGGTATGAATCAAGATCACACAAACTGAGTGTAGTTTTTACTGATTCTACTAATACCACTAGAGTGAAAGATACCATTGACTTAAAAGTGGATTTGAGGGATTACTTGCCTGAGTGGGTAACATTTGGGTTCTCAGCTGCAACTGGAGCAGCGTTTGAGAAACATACTGTAAAATCATGGGAATTTAGCTCTAGTTTGTATGTTTGACCAAAGAAGCTTCATGGAAGTTCATGGGTAATACTTTCTTAGCTTGTAAAAAGTGAAGCATATAAATAAGTGGGTTGGGAGATATAACCCAATTCAATGTATTTGTATTTGTGTGAAATAAAATTGTGTGTTTGTGTGTTTGTGATCCCTCTTCCACCCTATTGTGGTATAAAAGCGGATTGGTTCGAAAATAGTCCGAATTGGTGGTGCCGGGTTTTGTAGATGGAATGGAAAAAAAGAAAAAAGAAATAATAAAAGATAGAAGAATAAAGATGCGAGCCGCCCAAGTTAGTAACGATGGGATACAGATTGACACCGCCTGAGAATTTAACGAGGATACAGGGCTTAGGGATCGCTCACCACTCGAAAAAATCCTCCTAAGAGATACAGAAACGAAAACAAGAAGATAAACTTCTCACAAGTCAAAGGCTAACTCAAAACACTCAATCTACTCATTTCATTTATAGCAACACAATTTATAGGCCACTTGGAACACCTCTCCAAGCATAGGTAAAAAGAACTTATATTTTCAAGACAATAAAAATTAATAAGGCCTAAGAATTTGACTACTAAAACTAGGTAGACTCTTTCAACGACTCAATGAATTTTGGTATGACTAAAAAATGACACTAAAAACTGGATAAATAAATAGTTAGACTAATAATTAAAATACATAAAAAAAAAGGACTCCTCGGTTCAACTGTTTTCATTTTTTGCTCCTGCATCAATTGGTGAAAATTTCATTCACGGCTAATTTTTCGAAGTGAACAAAAATTGTTTTTCAAAGTTGAAGAAGATAGAGCTCTATCATACGAGTTTATTGGTTCAGGTGGTCTCAAATTTGGACTCAAATTAAGCTCCCACACACGATTTGAAAAATCCCTCTGTTACAATCTGTTTCTTTGAGAATTAATTTGCAGAAGTTCGACGAAGAAGTGACACGTAATAATATGGAAGGGTTCATTGGTGGATTTATTTTCCACCTAATTGATTAGGGTTCAATTTTTGCAATTAGGCCGTAAAAAGGAAAATTTCTTAGGAGTCCCCTAGTCGCTCGTGCCTTTGATTGGAACAAAGAGAGAATTATTAACCAAAATAAAAATTTTGTGAATAAAGAAAAAAAAATACACCAATAAAATCCACAAATAAATTGGATTAAATTTTTTTTAGTGGAGAATTTTTTACTTTTTTAATTCCTCATGTCGAGAAGAATAAAAAAATTTATAAAAAATTGATGCAAAACTAATGTAATTTTGTTTTAATAAAGACAGAAAAATATGTTCGACAAAACACCCCCGACTTTAGTCCTCTGGCTTTAATTTCCAAACCTTTCACATTTAACAAAACCCACATTAAAATTACCCCTGCAAATTTCCTACTCTCACAACGTCCTCTCTCGCTCTCTCTCTCTCTCCTCTTACACTATCCTTCCTCAATTTCCTTTCTCTGATTCCATAAATTAACACCCAATTTCTCCCCACAGCCATGCCTATCTTCAGCTTCCAAATTATGCTGCCGATCAATTCGATACATTTCTGAATGATCCGCCTGTGGACCAGGTCAGTGGCGGCTCCAGAAATTTTAGACAAGGGGTTCCATATTTACCTTAATCCTACTATCTATACTAACTAGTATATACATACAAATTTTTTCATATATTAGAGTGAATAATGAGACCAAAAGGATATGAAAATACATAAGGTGTCACAAATTTTTTTTTTTTTGGGCGAATTCTATGTTATTGGGTCAAGTAAAATTAAATTGGGCGACAAATATAATACACTAATATTTATTGTAAAAATTTGTGTGGTGAATAGGTTCGCACATATATTTATTTTTTTATGTAGAGAGTTGATTGTTGATCAGAGAGAAGTCATAGTACGATATCAATACAATAGATATGAGTACTTTTTTTCCTTGATTTTCCTAATTTTTGTTGTAAACAGTGTGCATTTTGTTTTGAAGTGGTGTATTAAGATTCTATTGTGAATTACCAGAACTGGTGAGTATTCACAGTATAAATGTTCAAACACAATTCGATATAAATTTATCACATGCAATATAAAATATAAAAGGCTTTAGAGTGTTCATTGACCATCTACGGAAAGACTTTAGACTTTAGTTGATTGTTTACATAAAATTAATTTTTGGGCTAATTGGTTAAGCTAGGTGTTCAAATATTTTTGAGTAGGTTGTTCGAATATTTATGCAGAGACTGTTCAACAATAGCTATACTAAAAATACTAAAATAAGATTAAAAATTTTACATGCAAACAAAAAAAATTTGGCGAAGGTGTTCAAGTGACTACTTTGATAAGAGTGGAGCCGCCTCTGGATCTGCTGAATATCAGTCCCCGTACTCATGTAGGTATCGATGTCAATTCTCTTATATCTAATGTTACTGTTGTTTGGTACTGTAATTGAGGCTTGGATTAGGTATGATTCAAGTACACACAGTTCGAGTGTAGTTTTTCTGGTTCTACTAATACTACTAAAGTGGTAGATACCATTCACTTAATCATGGATTTGAGAGATTACTTACCTGAATGGGGTAACTTTTGGGTTCTCAGCTGCAACAAGACTAATGTTTGAGAAAAAGGACCAAATAAAATCTCCCTTGGAGCTGTGGTGGGATTGGTTATCGGATCGGGTGTTTTGGTTGGATTTGCCTTGTGGTGTAGAGCAAAAGAAGAGGATGAGTTTGAAGTTTGAGATGCTCTTGGAAAACGAATTCGAGGCCGCTTGTGGGCCGAAGAAATTTTCCTATGACCAATTATTTTGGGTAACAAAAAACTTTGAGGAACAAAAGCTTGGAGAGGGAGGGTTTGGTGGAGTTTATGGAAGTTTCTTGAGTGAATTGAATTCTTATATTACTGTCAAGATGATATCAAAGGGGTCAAGACGAGGGATAAAAGACTATGCAGCAGAAGTGAAGATCATTAGCCGATTGAGGCATAGGAATTTGGTGCAACTCATCTATTGGTGCCACCAAAGGAAATAACTATTACTTGTTTACGAGTTCATGGAAAATGGAAGCTTAAATTTCCATCTCTTCAAAGGGAAAAGGTTGTTGACATGGGAAACAATGTATAAAATTGCCCAAGGTCTAGCCTTGGCGTTGCTCTATCTACACGAAGAATGGGAGCAATGTATAGTGCATAGGGACATAAAATCAAGCAATGTGATGTTGGACTCCAATTTCAATGCCAAACTGGGAGATTTTGGGTTAGCTAGATTGTCGATCATGAGAAAGGGCCCCAAACAACTGTGGTGGCTGGGACAATGGGGCACTAGGCACCAGAATGTGTGGTTATAGGTAAAGCTAGTAAGGAATCAGATGTCTATAGCTTTGGAGTGGTGGCGTTAGAAATAGCTTGTGGAAAAAAAAAAAAAACCCTTTGATTTGAATGTGCCAGAATGTCAAATGGGAATGGTGGAATGGGTTTGGGACCATTATGGAATGGGAAGCTTACTTGAAGCAGTGGACCCGAAAACAAGCCTAGATTTTGATGAGCAAGAAATGGAGCGATTGATGATTGTTGGTCTTTGGTGTGCTCACCCGGATCACAATTTCCAACCAAAAATCAGACAAGCAATTCATGTATATAGCTTAATTTTCATGGCAATGTACGAGCCATCGCTATGCCAAACAGTAACTTGTTCAATTATGGTGGTTTTTTTAAGATGTGGCTAAGGTTTGAATGAAACATTTTAACTTTTCAGATTTTCTTCTAAAATAGATGTAATCAATAAAACAAAACGGTTTAGACAAGCTTGGTTCCTGCATGGATGTAACTTGCAATGGTGACCAAAACCAATGTCGCAACTCATACCATTGGTGATCATGAAATTGTGAATCTTTTTTTGCTCATTTCATTGTTCAGTGGTTTATTTATTCCTATTCTAAGAAAAATCTCTTGATGCTATTATTTCTTTTGACTTCTTCGGGATTAATGGAATGTAAACTGAAAAAAGTGGATGATTGTGTATCTATACATAATTCTTCTCTTTTTAAATTCCCAAATATCTGAGTTCAAGGGGGTGGGAAAAAACCAACAAAAAAAAAAAAAACTCATTTTCTTCTTCTGTATTTTAAATATTGAAATGGTTTCCTATTCCTTTTTACTAGTAATCAATATTTACTGTCAAACAGCATGTTCCTACAGAAATTTGAATTTTTTGGTGGCAAAATGATAGCTTTGCAGATTCCTAATATTGTCCGATCGGATTGGGTCTATCCCTCCTGATCCTAAACTCTCCTAAGCAAAACATTTAATATTTTTGGATCAGATTGGATCCGGAACTGTCCTAAGCAAAACATATCTCTTTGCTATGATCTAAAGTGGTTTTTGGTCAAATTCCATCATTTCTTATGATAAATTCCCTTTTTGAGACCACCAAAACCTGAAAATTCCCATTGATAGGTAGATTTTTATATGGAAAAAAAATGTTGTATTGCCGCTCTCTATTTGTCGTTCTTTTTGGTCCAACTCTTGCCGTGTAGTATTTCTCAGCAATTACCTTAAAGAAGCCACTTAATTATATTCTGCAGCTAGAAAGAACAAAATGCATATAAGAGGAGGATTGACTAGTATTTCTCAGCAATTACCTTAAAGAAGTCACTTATTCCCACTGTTTATGTGTATCGAATCATTGATGTCCGATAGATTTAATTTTTGTTACAGAGATGTTTTCCTATGCGAGATGCATGAGATCAATAGCTCGGGTCAATGATGTGGGTCTGGAATAGGATCCACAAAGGAGAGTTTGGAGGAGTAAGAGGACAGAGGCAAGAGGAGGAGCTTGAGGTTTAGCAGCACCTCGCCTCTTTGGCTCATTTTAGGTCCATCACATTTTCATATCTTTTTCTCCATAAAACAGAAATTAAGTTATCTTCTATACGTTTCAATGTGAAGTTTGATACCCATCATCAAAGCCCCCCTAATTTGTCTATGTTAGCTCTGATACCACTTTGTTGGAAATCTGTGATGGGCCTAACACATTTTGTTGTAGGCAAAAGCACACTCAAACAAGTAAGAGAGACGTGAGGGAGGAAATAACACACAACGTGTGATAAAATGCTTCAATAATTTTCAACACATTTGACTACTCCATTGTAGTTCACTCACTCTACTCAACCCCACTCTTTCTCTCAATTTCTTTCCACTTTCCATCACACTAATAACACTAGATTACATAGGTATTTATAGGGATATCAAGATGTAACACCCACAACCAAACATAATGCCCATGACTCCACTAAACAATTACTAGAGACCTTGGATAATCCCAACTCCTAGTTTCATAACTTCGATCTACTTATTAAGACCTTTCACTTCTAAAACTCCCACTAACAATTATGAAAAGTCCTCACCAAATCAAACTGCTCAACTCAAATCAAGTTTACTTTCTAACAGTCTATTATAAGCCCAAATATAAAACAGGGTAATTTTGTACTTTAACCCGATTTTGACAGACACTCTATCAACTTTATTTTTGGATACTTATTACACTACCTTAACTTTGAACCAAACTGAAATCGTTAACTTTTACATAAGAACTAACACACACGCGCACTAAAGTGATTTGACGGTAAAGTTCGTTCCAAAAATCATTATTTTTTGGCCCAATTGTCCTTAGAACACCTTATAAAGGTTCTAGAGGACATTAGGTGACCCTAGTCTTCAAAATTACAAAACAAACATTACCCACTCTCCATCAATGACAATTGGAACGTAGGTAATAATAATATTTAGCTTTTTGGGTTGAGATAAATTTGGTGACACTAACATGTAAAACTAATTACGGAAGTATAATTATAACAACACAAACAAAACACACTAATTAATAATGGCATAATGGTCCGATTATCTAATTTCAAGATGTAAACATAAGTAGAACCTTGAAACAAGATGTCTAATTAATTTTTCGTTATTTATTTGTCGACAATGGGTCCATCTAGTAGTACAGTGGTCAGTGATAGTTTATCCAATTCAATTGCCCAAAGCGTACAAAGTTGACCAGGAAAGTTCTCGATCTCCTATGGTTATGGATTATGAGGAAAGAAAGCACAATGTAAAGGAAATTCTTGCATTTGAATTAGTACACAAAGGAGGACTGATTCAACAATATTTGACCATATCCTAACCAGAACAATTGCGGACAAAAATTCTTCAGTCACTTATAAATGCCCAAAATTCATCCGAAACCCAAACATAACAACCATGGCTATCTTCAACTTCCAAGTTATGCTATATTCTCTCTCCATAATCTTCTGCTTTCTATTTCCTCAAACACATTCACTATACTTCAACCTGAAAAACATAGGCCGTGAACATGGAAGCCTGAACATAACAGCATTCCCATTTGCCTCTATCTCATCCAAAGGCCTCCAACTCACCATCGCTGACAAAAGTGGAGATTTGCTGCAAAAAGCAGGTAAAGCCACTTACAACGACATTCTTCACCTGTGGGATAAATCCACCGGAAAACTAACAGATTTCGAAACCCATTTCGTTTTCGTGATTGATTCGGATGGGAGTGAGAGTTTCGCCGATGGGCTCACCTTCTTTCTCACGCGTTGATCCCACAGGGTCAGATATTACAGCTGGTGGTGCAATGGGACTCCCAATTAACCCAACTACGATTGCACCCACTAGCCGTTTTGTTGCTGTCGAGTTTGATACGTTTCAGAATGTTGGTTGGGACCCTGTCAACATGAGTCCCGTTACTCATGTAGGTATCGATGTCAATTCTCTTACATCAAATGTTACTGTTGTTTTGTACTGTAATGTAACTCACGGGATTCAAAATGAGGCTTGGATTAGGTACGAATCAAGATCACACAAATTAAGTGTAGTTTTTACTGGTTCCACTAATACTACTAGAGTGGTAGATACCATTCACTTAACCGTGGATTTGAGGGATTACTTACCTGAGTGGGTAACATTTGGGTTCTCAGCTCCAACTGGAGCATTCTTTGAGAAACATACTGTAAAATCATGGGAATTCAGCTCAAGTTTGTATGTTTGACCAAAGAAGCTTCATGGAAGTTGATGGGGATGCTCTTACTTTCTTAGCTTGTAAGAAGTGAAGCCTATAAATAAGTGGGTTGGGAGATATAACCCAATTCAGGGTATTTGTAATAAAATTGAGTCAAATATTGATTTGTGCGTTTGTGTGTTTGTGATCCCTCTTCCACCCTATAGTGGTATCAGAGCTGATTGATCCGAAAATAGTCCGAATTGGTTAGAATTTCATTCACGGGTAATTTTTCGAAGTGAACAAAAATCGTTTTTGAGAGTTGAAGAAGATAAAGCTCGATCACACGAGTTTATTGGTGCAAACGGCCTCAAATATGGAGTTAAATCAAGCTCCCACGAGCGATTCGAAAACTCACTCTGTTACAACAATCTGTTCGAGAATGGGTCCATCTAGTATAGTCGTCTATGATATTGAATCCAATTCAAGTGCCCCAAGCATACAAAGTTGACCAGGAAAGTGTTGTATCCGGGGTTCATAAATCATAAAATTTTGAAAATCCACAATTAAAACAATCAAAACATATACACAAACTGTTAGAAGGATTAGAAACAACTGGGCTAATTTCAGGGTACCAGAAATTGGCAATGGAGGCTAGTATTTGATACTATGACGTTAAAGAAAATTTGCCCCTACACTGATAGTCAAAGTGTCAAACGATTACTTCTCAGAATATAACGATTATTGACGAGCGAAAGAAGCACTCCAATCCACTCGACAAGCGAGCACAAAACTTGTGGTTGAACTCTCTTTCACAAAAGAACATATATGCAAAGTGATTTGTGTGTGTGATTTACAGAATTAATTATTTCAAACTAATGCAAAAACGGGATTGATATAAATAGGCATACAAGCGCCTGTACCAAATGGGTGGAAAGCTATTAGCCAAGAGTCATGACTGAATCGGGTGCAATTTTGTTCTTTTAGTGATAAATAAGATCGTGAGAATCCAAAAAGAGCCTGTAACGCAAAGTTTTTCGACTAGTCCAGATGAGTTGAACGAAGAATGAGCCTAGAAATAGCATAATGTGTAACGTTCCGAATTTTTAGTTTCATAAAAAAAAAATTAAATGTTATCTTTCTAATTACTTGATTTATCACGTTAATTCTTACTTAGACTAATTACTTAATAATCATGATTAGATCATTAGTCGACCTCTAACTTTTGACTTCGCAAATATGTAGCATGACTATGACTACAAACTCTCTAACCAAACACCACCTAACCTAGGATAAACCAATCCCTAGAATAAGATAACCTATAGAATATCCTAACCCAATTTCCCATTGTTTCTCCAAAACCATGGTCCAAAACCATCAACCATGCAAAACCACCATTAGACTTTCATAGCTAGCCAACCCTAGGCCTGAACTCCCAGTAGAAATGCAGCCATTGTTGCAAGCTCACTGTAAGCTCCATAGGCCGAGCTCCTTCATGGTTGGCAATTTCATGTCAAAACACACATTTTGTGTATCCCAATTTATTGAGTCATATTTCTTATTTTCCATTTATTATAGAATGTCTGTTTAGGTTGTGGAAAGGAATCACTTCAATATGTAATGTTTGTGAGCGTGGTAGTATTTAGTCAGGTATTTTTGGAACCAAATAAAGTCGGTTCAATATTGCAGAACTTGCTCAAGCAACCTGTCAAGCAAATCACCTGTTCGGCAATGAGATTTAGTATTGCAGAACTTGCTCAAACAACCCGTCAAGCAAGTCTCCTGTTCGCTAGTTGCTCGAGCAACTTGGTTCTTGCTTAAGCAACCGAGGTGCGCCTATATATTCGCATCAACTAGGTTAAACGAAATTGAGGCAGCCACACATTATTCTCTGCACTCCTACTCATCCTTAAAACACTTGTGGCGGCTAGGGTTTGTGAACCTTGAAGAATTGTGAAGGCTAGTGAATGCCTTGAGTTTCAAGATCATCTTCAAGGGGTTTGTTCTTCATTAAAAACAATCAATCTCTAAGTAAAGTCCTTTCGTGGAGTTCGAGAGGCGCTTCAAAGTCCTTCGGTGGATTCCGAGAGGCAAACGGAAGGCTTGTGGATTCAAGGCAGCGGCGGTCAAAGCACTGGGTGTGGTGAACGAGGATTCGGCAAGTAGTTCTTAGGTTCGATTGGTGAGGATTCACGATCTTTGGTAAGATTGCTTGTAACTACACATTGAGTATAGTGTTTTTTATTCCTTCCCGTGGTTTTTACCCGTATTGGGGTTTTCCACGTACATCTTGGTGTTCTCCGATTGTTTGCTTTCCGTTGTGTGATTGATTGACTGTTTGATTCGTGGGCTCATTTTTACAAAAGATTAAAACATAGCAAATCTATAAACCTAGGCGATCTAGGATTTTTCAATTGGTATCAGAGTGGGTCGCTCATATTAAGTTTGTGAATTTTTCTTCACGAGCGGATCCTTAAATTTTTATTTGCTATGGAGTTGAGTTTGAACTGCCCTCAAGTACTTGATAAAACGAACTTTGATCATTCGAAAGCAAAACTGGAAAAATCGTTGGATTTTACAATTAATCATATTGAGTCCAATGATTCGGATATTCATGATAAATATGATACGGAAGATATAAGTTTGTTTACCAAAAAATTTAAACGCTATTTTAAGAGAAAGATTAACAAAAATAAAAATAAGGACAAAGATGACATGAATTTTTTTATCTTACACAGCCAAGTTTCATGATAGCGAGAAAGAAAGAATTGATGCCTTGCATGAACTTGATGTTCTTAAACAGGAGCATCTGACTCTTGAAAATAAGATGCATATTCTATTTGAGACTAACAAAATTCTTGAAGCAAAAGTAACAAATTTGCAAGTTGAACTTGACAAGGCCAATGCTACTTTTGAGAAATTAAATGCAGGTACACAAGTCTTGAATGATGTGTTAAATATTCAAAAGGTGACGTCGAAGGAAGAAAAAAGGAATTTCATCGAGCCGAATAGTAGTACTCTCATTCCCCCTATGGCCAATAAAGCCAAGCCAAGTCGCGCATCAAAGAGAAAAATGTTAAAAGAGCATGCACAAAGCCAAATCTTCCTAAGACAAAGACGCAAAGTGTGACGATTGAAAATACCACCACCAAGCGTGGTGAGGTAAGGTTTCCCAAGTTTGTGCCTACTTGTCATCATTGTGGCGTTAAAGGTCATATTCGACCTCATTGTAGGAAGTTACATGCTCCAAGTATTTCCCTCGCACATGTAGCACATTCTCATGGATATGTAAAAATATTCCTACTTGTCATTTTTGTGGACTAAGAGGTCACATTCGACCAACATGTATTAAACTCCATGGGTACCGTAATGTTCCACCCCAATATCATCAAGTTAATAGGGGTAGGTACAATTATTTTAGTTATGGTTGTGATAGAACTCAACGGCTTAAGCAGAGAGTAGTTCCTCATGAAAAGAGTACAAATGTGATGCCCATTCATTTGCCTAAAGTTGTTAGGAATTTTGAGAAAGTCAAGACTAAATCTATTTGGGTAAGGAGGTCGGACTTGAGAACTTGTGTTGATTTGCCTTCCAATCCTCTAGATGACAATGGATCATCTGGAGGAGTTGACCTTGCATTTTAATTATTAGTCTTATTTCCATATTCTAGGTTGGGTTACATTGCCTAATTTTTTCCTGGAGTTATGGTTTGAGATGGCTTATATATATATATATACATTTTTTTTTTGTTAGATTTTCATTATTTACGAGTCAGTTTAAAAGGATTTTGTTCAACTGATTATATGTTCCCTATGTTGATTTATAAATTTGTTTGATGATCTTTTTTATAAAATAAAAATTACATTGTCAACCCAAATATAAGTTTTTTTTTGGGCGTCTCCTGGAGCATATTTGTGATTGAATTGGTGGTTAACCGTGGTTTTACATAAGGGCACAATAGCTAGGCTTGCATTCGTTCTATTTATCTATCCATGTGGAGTGTTGTGATATTGGTTGTAGCATG
Organism: Vaccinium darrowii; assembly: GCA_020921065.1. NCBI lineage: Eukaryota > Viridiplantae > Streptophyta > Magnoliopsida > Ericales > Ericaceae > Vaccinium > Vaccinium darrowii. The sequence goes on along the minus strand of JAFMTH010000009.1, from coordinate 94,812 downwards.
GTCTTGCCATTGTGTCTTACACTTACTCACGACAAAGATAATGTGCCCCCATATCACTAATTGTCATTTCTCATAAAACTGGAGTAGGTCTTTATTTTTCTCCATGAGATTGACCGTTAAGCATTTGTGATATTGCCTTGGGAGTTTAGTTGAAAATGGATACTATTTGTGTTTTTGTCTCATGGTGTTAGTTGAAAAGTGCTGACAATTATAATTTTTATCTTGGGAGTTTAGTTGAAGAGTGTGATGATATTTGGTTTCTGTTCTCTACATCTTTGGGCTTTTCACTTAGTAACCGGGCCTCTTGCCTCAGTAAGCAGTGAGTGTTCGCGTCAAACGGTGGAGAGCTTCGGAATTGTATTATGTGGTTAGCTTGAGTTCGTAGCCTTTTTGACTCGAGTAATTAAGTCCATTGGGGTATTCTCTATACTTAGTGCCCTAAGGCCATTTAGTTTGGGTGTCACTGGCCTAAAGCTCGCTACACGGGTCAATTAGAAAGCTTAAGGGACTTAGGCATTGCACGACCACATTATGAGAATTGAACTTAGTTAAGGAGGTTCTTTGTTTCAAAATACAAAATAAAAAAATGCATGAGAGGAAGGTGGAAATTCACTCAGTATTTGTTGAGGGGGAGTTTGGCTCATTGACAAATTTAAAAATGCTTGGTTTGACTTCTGGAGGGGGAGATTTTAGACCTCCTATGCGTTCATGAGAAACCGAGTATTTGTGATTTTTGGTTGAGCTTAATGTCATTTGTCGTGACTCACACACACACTTTCGTCACTATGTCTTGACCTATGCTATATCCTTTATTCTCATACCTCTGTGATAGGTTATGGCATAAGTGCTAGCACATGTTTTATTTGTGTGTTTATTTATTACTGTTGTTTACCATCACTTGACATTGCGGGTATGCTTTTTGGATGTGCCTTAAACATACCAAATTTTTATATTTCTATATGTCCATGGAAGTCAGATTTTTTTATTAAAAAAAAAAATTATCGTTTTTAGTATGACATCAATTATTTTGGTTCTGTCTTCCCTCTCGTCTCATTTGGTCATAAGGCTCTTTCTTATTCTTTAAGGAATACATTATTTTGGAGATTGAGTTCACTGATTCTTTCCCTTGGTTAGTCTTTGTTTATTTTACTCAGTAATCTCTTTCTTTTCTTTCCCCATGTGGGTTAGTTCTTTTTTGAAGCACAATATTAGTACCTTGATTATCTCTTTGCTCCTATTTCGGTCTTGGTTCAGTAGTATGTTTATTACGGGTGACTTTTATTAATTATGGGTATTGTTATGCTTCTCCGTATCTTGTTTTAGCTGGATTGTGGGTCTTGTTATGTTGCTTATACTGGTTTTATTTGCATTATAATACTTGCCTCGCAACCAGTCATTAAATGCCTTCATTCTTTTGGCTTATTCCTTATTCAATATTTATTCATATCCATTGTCCCTTTGTCCTTCCGTGACAAAAAGGGGGAAAAAAGATCTAACAGTCTGTGTGTGTTCTAGTTTTTGCAGCTTCACAACTCTCCGTCTCACAGTCTGTTTTAGGGATAGATTTTTGTTGAGTGTGTTTTGTCATGGAAGTGCCAAAGGGGGAGATTGTAAGCTCCATAGGCCGAGCTCCTTTATGGTTGACAATTTCATGTCAAAACACACATTTTGTGTATCCCAATTTATTGAGTTATATTTCTTATTTTCCATTTATTATAGAATGTCTGTTTAGGTTGTGGAAATGAATCACTTCAATATGTAATGTTTGTGAGCGCGGTAGTATTTAGTCAGGTATTTTTGGAACCAAATAAAGTCGGTTCAATATTGCAGAACTTGCTCAAGCAACCTGTCAATCAAATCACCTGTTCAGCAATGAGATTTAGTATTGCAGAACTTGCTCAAGCAACCCGTCAAGCAAGTCTCCTGTTCGCCAGTTGCTCGAGCAACTTGGTTCTTGCTTAAGCAACCGAGGTGCGCCTATATATTCGCATCAACTAGGTTAAACGAAATTGAGGCAGCCACACATTATTCTCTGCACTCCTACTCATCCTTAAAACACTTGTGGCGGCTAGGGTTTGTGAACCTTGAAGAATTGTGAAGGCTAGTGAATGCCGTGAGTTTCAAGATCATCTTCAAGGGGTTTGTTCTTCGTTAAAAACAATCAATATCTAAGTAAAGTCCTTTCGTGGAGTTCGAGAAGTGCTTCAAAGTCCTTCGGTGGATTCCGAGAGGCAAACGGAAGGCTTGTGGATTCAAGGCAGCGGCGGTCAACGCACTGGGTGTGGTGAACGAGGATTCGGCAAGTAGTTCTTAGGTTCGATTGGTGAGGATTCACGATCTTTGGTAAGATTGCTTGTAACTACACATTGAGTATAGTGTTTTTTATTCCTTCCCGTGGTTTTTACCCGTATTGGGGTTTTCCACGTACATCTTGGTGTTCTCCGATTGTTTGCTTTCCGTTGTGTGATTGATTGACTGTTTGATTCGTGGGCTCATTTTTACAAAAGATTAAAACATAGCAAATCTATAAACCTAGGCGATCTAGGATTTTTCACTCACCAATCTGGAAAATCAAATCTCCCATAACTCCACTCATCATCTCCATCATCCCCACCCATTTGTATTTTTCGGACAGATAACAGGGGGTCTGTAAATCGCCATTTTCTTAGGGTTTAAGTCGTTTTTAAGCTTAAGTTCCTTCATTGAAGTTGTAGAGGACTTCAAGGCCTTCGATCTGGATACAAGAACCACCCAAAAAGGTTGTGAAATGATCCCAATATGCCAGCCCGAATTTCCTGTTCAAGATGATGTTCTGTTTTTCCAAACAGCTCACTGTTCCACTAAAGATCTTCATTTTTCTTCTTCTTCCAATCGTTTTTGAACTTAGATTCCTGGATCGAAGTTGTAGAGGGTTTCAATATCTTAGATTTTGGTAAAGGAATCGCCCGAAACGGTCGAGGAACGATCCCGATATTGCAGCCCGAAGTTGCTGTTCGAGTATTTTCGGACAGCACAGTTACTCTGTGCAAATCTCAATTTTTCTCATAGTTAGAGCGAGTTTTGGGCTTAGACTTCTTCCTCAACATTGTAGAACACTTCGAGCACTTCGTTTTAGACACCAGAATCATCCAAAACGGTTGAGTTTTAGTCACGAAATTGCTGCCCAAAGATTCTGTCCGAATTGTAATTTCGACTACAAATTTTTGCAAAGCCGAGCTTATTCGTCGGACCAAAGGTAGATATACCTTACCCATCTACCCTAAGTATAAATTAGTGTATTATATAAGGTAGAAATGGAAATGAGGCTTGGAGTCGAGCCCAATTGAAACTAGAAGCCAAATAGGAAAATCGTCAAAACCCAATTCTATCGGTAATTTACCAGTAGAGCACTATTCATGTTACTATGTTTTGATTTCGATGCTTGTACTCTCAATGATAGAATTAACTTTAAATATAAATCTGACCCTCAATTTTAATAAATTACAAGTTGGTCCCCGAGTTTTATGTAATTTCACTAATGCTGCAAACCTATAATTGATTTGTGGAATGGTTAAGTTACTCTTCATGTTATTTATGTTCTTTATTGCTTTGAATCTCTTATATGTATCTAGTTGATTAGTTTGTAAGAAAGAACACAAGAATGTTTGGTTCATGGGTTGGGTCACGTGCTTAGAAAACGTGGAAGATGTTAAGTTATAGAACAAATGAACCAATGGTGGTTATAGTGATGGGACCTGGGAGGTTATCCAGCAGGATCCCGGGTTGTGGAATTGGCAAAACCAGGTTATGGTTGCCGGTATGTTGTTGTTAATTGTACAAGTGGATTAAGATTCGAAACCCTAAATATGGCGTTGCGTTATCACTCCTTATGAATAATGTGGTTAATGATGATTTTATATTATAGATCCAGGTTATGGACTATATACTCCAAAGGTTACGGTTAGTTTCCTTGTGGGCCCAGTGGTACGGTTAGTCCCTGGGATATTCTTCCTTGTGAGGCAGTTGATGACCCCGACTAAGTACATAACTTGGCCCGTTTCATCTGGGCCCCCGGTTAGGGCAAGCAAAGAGGGAGTGGAATCACGAATGGCCATAGTCTAAGTGGTTAAACAGGGAGGATTGATTTCTCAAGGAGAGAATCATAGGTTTCACTTAAGTAAATGCTAGAAATAAAAAGTTGGATTATCTTGTTGTTCTTTCATTATCATTCTTTCATGTTGTTTCTCTTTGTGATGTAATGTAAGGGGACAATGGGTAGGAGCCTATCTACTGAGTGTTTGTACGCTCATGGTGCTATTGTTGCCCTGACTTTTTTACGCCAGGTACCGAAGCAGGTGGAGGAGAGCAGAATTTCCAAGAAAAGAACCCAACTACTGAGGTGGAAATAGAAGAAGCATGGAATCCCTATTATTAGTGCTCTATTCCTTATTTTTAATAAATTAAGTTGGGGGACTGTAACTTAATTTTCGATACTGCAAGTACTGTTTCCTTTTGTCAACAATGTCTCTGCTACTTATTAAGTTAATTAAGACTGAATAATTTGAAGTTTATCATTTTGTTTAAAGTTAATCTTTTTATAAATATATTTAATTAAATGCCTTCGAAAAATGGGGGCATTACATAATGATGCGATGAGGGTGAACCAATCCTTCATGGATCGGCCCATCGATGTGAACATCACGAACTGTCCCATAACAAAACCAGTCATTGCTGCTACCGTTCCTAGTTGTCTTTTATGAAGAAGCTCGCTACAACGAAGAAATAGCCGAGACCTACCGTGGTTGTGGTCACAAATCCAGGAAAGAGTCTGCTTTCAATCACTAAATTGAGTATTTTTTTTTAGTATCTTAAGTAAAAATGATAACATAGTGCTCCTAATATGAAAATTTGGTTTACAGATTATCTATCTGACGCAACGAATGATTACATAGTGCCCCTTTTAAAAAAAGGGTGAACGTTACGCTCTCTCCCATTGGTTGAGATAGTGTAGGGCCCATAAAAAAAGTGATGTCATCCCACCACAAAGCAGTGTCATCCTTAATTACCAAAGGAAGGTAAACAAAATTGCCCTCAGTACACCAAGGAAATGAAATTAAATTTCCATAAAGGATGAAATTCTTTTTCTAAATACCACATGCCCAAGTCCGGCCCGAACCCTTCAAGTAACATCAATACGAGTCAATGGGTTTTAGTATTTTATTTTTATTTTCGTTTACTTTTATTGCCTTTCAATTCCATGTTCTAGGAGTAGATGTAATTTAGAATGCTACTATCGATTCGTTCTTGAAGATTGGTGTTTACCTCACAACACCAATTTCCTTCTATGCGTTGATATTCCATCCGAAAATTAACAGAAGTCTCTTTCGTTTTTCTTCAATTATTTTCATCAATTTTGCAATTGATTCGCTTGCCTTTCTACATCCGGTGAAGTCCTGAAACACGGCAAGGAACCACGTATTCAAACCGCATTGCTTGCCCTTATTTTTGTTGTTGACTTTGTCTTCCGAAATCTCTTGTCGATTTTGATCAAAGGAAAAATTGGTAAACAGGAGGTGAACGCGTTCCCGCCCGGACCTGTCTAAATTGACGTGTATGTCCAACTTTTAATATGGTACAACGTCACATGATCAAACTATTTTTTCCGACAGAAAGTTCTCCCCTACGTTTTTGAATTATGAGGAAAGAAAAGCACACTGCAAAGAAAAGTCTTGCATTTGAGTTGGTACACAAAGGAGGACTAATTCATCAATAATTCACATCCTAACAAAAACAACTGCGGATATTCTTTAAATGCCAAAAATTATATTCGATCTGAAACCGAACTCCCAATTTCTCCCCTCTCCACATGTTATGGATTTTATCGCGAACACCTGTTCAATCCTACAACGCAAACGCCCCTACGGATCTTGGGAACAATGAATCACAGAAAAAAGCAAGCAATTACTACAACAAATATGACTTTCTATAGCATTATTTCATAGCATTTTTTTAGAAATGCTATAATAGACAAGCAATTATAGCATTTTTTGAAGTTAAAACAAAGAAAATGGGGAAAGGCTTTAAACATAGCATTTCTTGTATATGACTATAGCATTCTGCCCAAAATTCCCTAAAAACATAGCGTTTCTTTATTTTTTACTCCAGGCGCGCCAAGCACTCCCGCCCTAAATTTCTAATGAAATGTCAAAAAATCCCCCAATCACTCTCACCCTCTACTCGATCCCGCCCTAAATTTCTGATGGAATCCCAAAAAATCTCTCTCTCTCCCGTACTCCTTCTGCTCCCTTCTCAATCTCTCAATCTCTCTCACCTACTCCCTCCACTCCCGCCCCAAATTTCTGATGGAATCTCAAAAAATCTCTCAATCTCTCTCCCGTACTCCCTCTGCTCCCTTCTCAATCTCTCACGTTCTCCCTCTCCTCCCTTTGTCAGCCTCCTAAACACCACACCAGGTAGCACCAGGCGCCCATCCCTCTCTCTTTCTCTTTCTCTGCGATCATTCGTGCCCTAGTCATGCAATTTGGGTTTGTTCCAGTATTGGCGCCCTATATTTCTGTTCTCGCACTTTGAAGGCGGTTCCTCCTCCTCCTATCGGGTACCCTTCTCTCTCTCTCTCTCTCTCTCTCTCTCTCTCTCTACAATAACGAATACTATTGCAAAATTCGCCCATTGCAAAGCGCTATTTTCATTCCTTGATGCGATAGTAAGCTCGAATGGAACTTGGAATTGAAATTATGCTGTGTTCTTGTTTGATTTTGACACTTTCATTTATAGCTTGTGATATCTTGGGTTTTGATGGTGAGTGGCTTATTAGGGCACGATTTGAAATAATGATTGACATTACGGCATCACTGTTGGCACCTTAATTCAGTTGATTTAGGTATCTCTTTTTCTTTTTTTGGGGCATTTGGTGCTTTTCTATTCACTTGAAATTGACAACACTGATCGATGCTTTGGACTGATTGCCCTGTTTTGTTGCTGTTTGTAGATCAATTTTTTAGTTTGTGCGGACTATTAATTTGAGATATAGCAATAATACTCGTCGTTTTCATATTTTGTTGAGTTTATACTAGTGAATAGTTTTTTGGAGTAAGAATATGTAATTTGGGGGTTTTCCCACAAATGGGTTCCTTTCCCAAAAACAGATCCAAAAAGTAACTCTATAATTAATATACCAACGAAGAAAGACTTCCCTAGGAGAGAGATGATAATTGTATCTTGCTTTCAGCTAGATTTAATCTCTGACATCTTAATTGAGAGTGTGCAAAGTGGCTAACTATAGTTAATTCACAACAAAAGACTTTAACAGCAGCTTGTGTAATTGCATTGGAAAAATATTGGAAGAACAAAGACGTGGACAATGTTACATAGCATTTTTGTGTTGTCAACGTGGGAGATACCTTTTTTTTTTTTTTTTGAACGGCAAAAAGTTTTATTAATCTAATGTAAAGAAACAAGAGATTAAAGGGAGATACCTGATGACATCATTAAACCTTCTCTTGCTGGATCTTTTTTAGGGGTGTAATCGAGCGGAGTCGAGCCAAGTTTTGACGTGCTCGAGCTCGATCGGCTCGAGGGAAATATGCTTAGCTCGAGCTTCAAAAACTTGGCTCGAGCTCGGCTGGCATAAAAACTACCAAGCCTGCGCCAGCTCGGAAGGTCATTGAGGAGCAAGTGCGGAAGGGCAAGGGGTAGGCTGTACATATTTCGGAGAGTCTCCAAACAAGTTTTTGTAAAACTTCCAATGTAGAATTAACCGACAACTCCCCAAGGCCTTGAGAGAAACTCCCCTTTGCATTTACTTGTGAGATTCACATGTCACACATCGGCTATTTACCCCTTCACCAACCACTCTCTTTGCTATAAAGGTACCACTCCATCCTCCCTGTCTCCCCATGCGCGGGAGCCTCAGCATTATTGCTTTGTGTGACATCACTAACGTGATGGCCATTGGTTTTTAAGGATTTGCTTCCATTAACTGTTAGCAACCCTAGTACTTGGATTACTATTATGTTCAGAAAGAAACACATGCGGAATTTCTGTTATGGAGTTGGAAACCCCTAACCGTTTTTACTAGAAATTGATGTTAGATGCTAAATTGAGGGTATTATACTTGCCTAAAATTGAGGGTTGTAATTGGAACCTAACTTTTGGATGCTAAATCATGTGTTTAGATGGCAGAAATTCTTCTTGTGTATGCTGAAAGTTGTAACTGGAATCTAAAAACTGAAGTTGAAGTGCAAAAATTCATGCCCTAATTATTCATGGCTGCAATACTTAGGTGATTTTGGATGTTTTCTGGACTTCAACTAGAAGTACTTTTCCAAGTTTATGCGTCGTTAATTGGGGCTTTTCAATTGGTCTCTTTTAGCGTAAAAAAATAGACTTATACTAGAGCTAGCTGCTTTCTTATCATTTTATGCATTCAGTAACATGCTTCCGCCGGGGTACTTGACCATGCAAGCGAAAGGATATGAAAGGGAAAAGCAAAAAACAATTGAACAACTCTTAATTGGACTGCGTGATGCTGGAATCGAGAACCCTTCAAGGTTCTTGTTTGCTTCAAATCAACAAAGTAATGCTAAAGGTACTGATAAGAGAAAAAACAAGATTGGGCGTGAAGATGGTGATGAAGACTATGAACCATTCAATGGTGAAGATGGGCTGAGTGATGATGATGGCAATGATGATTTCTCGAGGCCTAAAGCGAAAAAGGTAATAGATGTTGTCCTTGTTCTGCAAATTCTCTCTATCAGGAGTAAATTGCTTTGTTGAAATTGCTAGATATTTAAATCACATTGTAATAAAGATGTTGTCCTTGTTCTGCAACTTTGATGCTCCAATCTGCTATGCTCCAATCTGTTCACTTTTGATAGCCCCAAAATTTCATTAATGGTTTTTGTCTAACTTTCATTAACGGTCTATATGGCCGATAGATAATTTCATAGTGTCGAAGACGTACTTGTTGTCTCATGAACAATCTAACTTTTAAGTCTTCCAAAGATTTAGAACTAGAGGTTAAGGAGAATTTCATGTTTTTAATCTTCTGTAACTCAAGGGAGTTGCTTGGTGGTAAGTAGGGTTTATTGTATAACACAACATGCAATAACAGGATAACTATTGAGTATCCTTTCATATGCGTTTTCGAAGTCTATAACAATTAACAACTATGTGAAGATCTCTCTTCTTCTGTCTATACATTTATGTTATTCTCCAATAGGTGAATTGCTTCCCCACTTGTTCTGTTGTTCAGTCTGTCATATACCCAAACTGATTTCTTTGAGTGTTAAATGGATAGAAAAGACCCTTTTTTCCGTTATATCTGTGCATGGGTGTTGAATTTTGATTCCATACAGACTAGAAATGATATGTTTGTTAATGGAGAAATGTAGTGTCCTCACAAGACTGGTGTGTTTGGTTTACGGTGAATGCACTATCACTATGTATCTTAGTTATGTACAAATCTGTAGCCACTATCGAACGAACCATGGAAGTTGGTAATAGGTTATTTGCACTCTAGATGTTGAATATCTTGGTTATTTCTCACATAGTAGACGATCATAACCCTTTTTATCTTGTTTATACGGCCATATGCAACCCAGATTGCACCATTTTGGCTGTATGCTGTCCAGTTTTTTATATTCTGTGATGGTTATGGTTTGTTGCACATGTTGCCTTATATTGCACTTTATTTTGTGTGTCACTATCTGCTACCCGGTTTGTGTTGTCTGCTGTCTAGTTGTGCTTCATTTTGTAGTCCTCTAGGACTGCTATTGTTAGAGACTGAGTCAATTGCGAGGTTGTCCCCTTATATGTTTTGTGATCTAGCATTGGGCCCTTATGTTTGTAGTTTGCTATCCTTGGAAGAGCTATCCTGCTAGGAAAAACTTTAAGGCTTCCACAAAAGAGAAACTTTTGGCATCTTTAGGCACCAAAGTCCAGGGGCCTTTAAGCTACTGCAATTCTTGACTGCCTCTAGAATTTCCTCCCTATATCCTTTCTCTAGCCACTGGGCTTTTTCTTGAGATAATTTTCATCAGGATTAAGACATCTTGTTTTGCTGAGGATATCCAATTGGTGTAGCTCATTCTGAATTCCCCGAAGTCTTGTATTAAGATTACCAAATTCATTCTTGTTCCACTTTTTAAGATGCTTTCATTCTTCCTATGCCTGTTGAAATTACGTATGCATATGAATTTGTTGTTCTCTATCAAGTTTGCAATTTGTTGCTTCCTTTTTTGTCATTCACTTTTTTCAGGTGAAAAGGATAGCCGCTGGAAAGAAGAATGGTGGTTCTATTGCCCAGAAAAAAGGTAGCAGCTCCCACGAAGCAACCCAAGCTCTGAAGCTCCCCACATCACCTACTGAACAAACTGATCCGTTTTGCAGCCCACATACTGTCGTTGGCAGCGTCGGTGAGAAATAATATCATGAGTTTATTTCTTCTTTTCTTTTTATCGAATAATTTTGACGTACTATCATATCTCCATCAGTTGATGAAGCCCGTACAACAATGTCTAAGAAACCCACACGTAGAAGAGGCCCAACAAAGCTTAAAACCATTGCTATTGATGGAGGTAGTCGAATTAAGGTGTTGTTTAATGACAATGGTATACTGATTGGTGAAGGATCCATTAAGTTGTCTTCTTTCTATGGAGCTCTAGTCAAAGAGATTGTGCCATATACAATTTCGGATTGGCGAAAACTTCCTTCGAGTACGGCTGAAGTCCTATGGAAATCCATTCAGGTATGGTATAGTGCCCTAGTATAATTTGCGTGGAAGTAAAAATGATAGAATTTCATGCATGCTACTTATAAATTTCAGGTAAGATTTGAGCTAGATGAAGAATGGCAGAGACATATTGTTTTTCAGAAAATGAATGAAGTTTGGAGAGCCGCAAAGTCTATATTAGTCAAAAAAAGTAATTGCTGCTTCAAATGAGGAAGAAAGGATGAAGCTGCAGCCTCCTAACATCAAATCATTACATGATTGGAAAGATTTTGTGAAGGAAAAGACAAGTGCAAATTTCAAGGTATTTGCATTTTGGTGTTTAAATTTAATGAAAGCACAAGTTGAAATTGATCCATATTGCTATGAATTTTTCCTTGTAAGCTCTTTAAATTTAATGAAATCTCCGTTGTTCAAAAAAATAAGGATGTTTGTGGCTTTATTTGATCAGGGTAAAAGCGACAACTTTAAAGAAATTCGAAAGAAGCAGCTGGAACTTCAACATACTATAAGTCGTAAGGGATATGCACGGTTGACCGCTGAGATGGTAATAACTTTTTGATTCTGGCTACCCTCTAGAGAATATTTAATAGTTTGTTGTTTAGATGCTTCAACATAATACTTTTGGGTTCTAGTGAATAAGAGTATCAAACTTTGCGTACCTTGAAAACATGAGAAGTCATATGCGTCTCCCCTGCTTTTTTTCACTAATTCTTGAAAATACAACTCTGACAAAGTGAAATTGAAATTTCACTAATTCTCATAATCAATCACTAACTCTTGAAAATTCACTAAAATTTCACTAACTCTTTGAAATTTCACTAACTCTTAATGCCCTTTGTTAACAAGAGAGAGGGTATAGCTGTCAATAAGCTTTTTTAGGTCATGGCAATATCGCCACCCTAACTTATGTTGCATTTTGATCATGTATTGGTTTTTACTCCAGAAAGAAAAAAAGAAATCCACAAGTAGAGTTGTTGTTTGGGCCGAAGGACGTAAGAGAAAGATTGGTCATCCTAAACACAAAAAAGTTGAAGATAAGATTGTAAGGCCAAGGCTCGTTGAGAATTTTTGTGTTTTATTTGTTTCATATCTCACATTAGTCATTTACATTGACTTTGCACATTACAATTTTCAGGCAGAAATGGAAAAAATTGAACGGGAAACACCAAAGTCATCTTCAACTAATCTCAAAGAAGATGCTCTTTGTAAAGTACTTGGCCCCGAGAAGAATGGTCGTTTAAGAACATTTGGAAAAGGAGTCACACTAACAAAATTATCTGTATTATCACAAATGAGTGGCCATATAGCTCAGTTGCATGAAGAAAATGTTCAGTTCATGTCTCAAATGGCACATATGCAAGATACAATTGATGAGTTAAAGAAAAATCAAGTAAGTAGTTTGCCCTTTTCTTTCAGTGGTGGATAATTCTGACTACTTTGAGTAATGACAATTTGTTTGTTTACCTTCTTTCAACTTTCTAGGCTCAAAATGCGGCAACGACCGAAGGTTGATGTTCAAAATGCGGCAACTTTCGAGTGATCCAAATGAACTTGTTCATCATATTCCTCTCAGACCTAATGCAATGAGAGTTTGGGTTGATGTTCCAAAGAAACCTAAAGCCTTTTTGTGGCCTGCTGACAAGGTTCTTATGGACTTTACGCCAAGGTAATGCACTTTTTTTTCACTTCCAAAGTTGTGTGATCTGCTCTACAATTAGTTACAGAAGTTTGGAATTTGAACCTCAGGCATAGGTTCAAACTAGTTACAATTAGTTACAATTATGAAGGGGATGGGGTAACATTGAAAAAGCTCAAAGTTAGGAACATTATAGATGTTCTAGCAAGATAATTTACAGCCATCTGCACGTCCACAACAGAGAGCATGATCACAAACTCCTCTTCACAAATAGAAACCTTTGCTTTGAAGTCGATATCATTATCAGATGACAAGGAACCAGAACTGCAAATATCATCAACTGACTCTTCTCTAGTGAAGCATTCAATTGTTTTCCTGGCACAGGGCTGTTCTTTTTGGACCACTTGACTTGTTTGCTGCTCCTTCCCAGGTTCGACTAACTTTAGAGATGATTGTCGGGCGCAAATCCTGAAAGCAAGCAAATAGCAATTATTTGATACTTCTAGAGAACATGAGGCATTTCCGCATGGCACTCTGAACCAATGACCTGGCGATGAGTTCTAATTAAACGTGGGGACATGATCACTCAACTTTGTTTAGTGGCTAGGAGGCAAGGGGGTCAGTGTGTTAGTGCACAAGCTTAGCCCATATGCATAATTATTTATGGGACGTTTTGTACTTTTTGGGCTTATAAACAAGTTTTGATTATTTTCCACTCAGAAAAAAAACAAAGTAAAAGGGCTACCTATTTGTTATAGAACACAGAAAAGTTAGAATAGACAATCTAATTAGGGTAATTCCTACTAACTATTGTCTTGACCAGAGATCAATGACATTGACAAATTGTGCCTTGTACCGTGTGTTCATATATGCTACAGGTCATATATTTCACATGTGGTACAGGTTATTATTTTCCCCTTTTTTCCAGTTCTATTGGATCCACTAGCGGCTACATGCACGCACGCGTGCGCGTGCACACACACACACACACAGAGAGAGAGAGAGAGAGAGAGAGAGAGAGAGAGTTAAACCTTGCAGTCATCAATCCTGTATCAGTTTCCAGAGAAATCCTTTGTGTAGCAAATGTAATGGCCGAAAAATGAGGCGTTTAACATGTCAACATGGACAACTACTGCATATAGCTTGTAAATATAGTTACCATCTCCTTCTTTGCTCATGTAAGGGCCTAGATCTAAAGTCTCTCACTAGATCCTTGAACTCTATTGGGTTTGCTAATCTGATCGTTAACAACACAGTAGATCTGTTGGTGGATACTTCTGCTACCTAATTGATGTAGCTATTGCTGCTTATGTTGGCTAAGGAGTTACAACTTTCATTGCTGTTGCTATATATCTTAATTTGTTTGCTGTTGTTATTTGCTGCATGTGTATGCATTTGTTTGCTGCCTTATTTTGTTGAGGAGTAATTCTGCTATCATTATTTGAGGAGTCAGTACATGAGGAGCTTTTTTGTTGCTGCCTCAAAGGATGCTACAAACGGCGGCTTCAAAGGCTGCCCTTACTTTGCTTAGAGGGGTTGCTCATACTACTTAAAGTGTTTGCTTACTGTCTGATTGCTATTTTCTATAATGGGCTCATAGGTTAATCATTAATTGGTTTATGTATTTTAGGCGCCAAAAGTTTGACTCTTTTGAAGGAACTTGAATGAGTGAATGTTTAATCAATTTGCATCTACATGTGTAGGTCTATGGGTTGATAGAAGAGATTGTTTCATCACTTTTTGCTGATCGAAGACTAATTTGATCTTGCTACTGCTGGTTATAGCTCAATTGGTTAAAGTCCTTTTGATGATATTTTGGCTGAAGATATAGGTATATGATATTGCAGTGCTTTGAAGCCCTTTTTGTGGATATTTTGGTGCCAAGTCTTGTAGTCCACTTTTGGTATAGATAGATGAGTTGGGGGAACATGTAATATACTAGTTTTCTTCTACGTGATGTTAATCGCTTGGATGTTTAGAGAATGACATCTTTTTGGGCTTTGTATGGAATATCATGAACATATTGCCAAGGAATGTGTAGTCGCCAAGGAATGTGTAGTCGTTTAAATCATCTTATTTTTTGTTATTGTCGTACGAGTTTGGCATGGAATGAATTCAAGTTATTGCAATAAGTACCAAAATTTCAATGCGAAATATTGTGGCACACATTCAAAGAATGCAATGAAAGGTGAAACATAAATAGCAGGTCCAAAATGCTATAGAATAATATTAGCGTTTTAAGAATAATATTAATTGTAGACATATAATAGCAGTTAAGAAATGCTATAAGAACATGCAAAATTATAGCAGACTTAAAATGCTATCTTTGATGTACTAAATATAGCGGACCAAAAATGCTATAGAAAGTCTCACACTTTTAATGGCGTCGGCTAATATAGCATGTGATGAAATGCTATATATACCTTTCTATAGCATTTTTGGCATGCTATAGAAACCAACTTTTGTTGTAGTGGCTGCAAATATGTGCGTAATGAAAAACCGGAAAGAAAAAGCAAGACACAAGATATACGTGGAAAACCTCAACGTGAGGAAAAACCACGGGAGCCACACCAGTCCACTATGAAATCGAATCAAGGAGTACAAGTCTTCTCACAATCTCTCTGAGATTGGTTTTCTCTCGCCTCTCTCTCTTTTTCACGCTCAGAAAAAGTGATACACGATCTCTAACCAACACACACGTCGGCCGAAACCCTAAAAGGCATTTTAAGGCCTCGGTAGCGCTACAGGGAAATACCTGTAGCGCTCCAGAACTCTCTGTTCGCAAATTAGGTCTTGGGTAGCGCTACCCCAAAACCTTGGTAGCGCTACCGCTTGGTTAACTTCACTCCCAACAATCTCCCACTTGAAGATAACCTGAAGCATCCGCAAATAACCAACTGCAGACCCAAATGATCTCAATCAACCCGTGGACGTAGTCATCTGACCCCTCTTGGTGTGACTCCAGGCACATCATCTCTTCAAGCATGAAGGCCAACTGAAGTTGAACACAACTTCAGTTTCTGAACAGTAACAGACTTGGTCAACATATCTGCCGGATTTCGATCCCCCAAAATCTTCTCTAGCAACAAATCCCCATCCTCCAAAAGCGAACGGATAAAATGGTACCTTAAATCAATATGCTTCGTCCTGGCATGGAACACTGGATTTTTGGCAAGGTGTATAGCACTCTGGCTGTCACTGAAAAGAACGCAGTTCTCTTGCTTCAAACCCAACTCCTCCAAGAAGCCCTTCAACCAAATCATCTCCTTTGCAGCCTCAGTCACGGCCACATACTCAGCTTCTGTCGTGGATAGTGTCACTAACTTCTGCAGACGTGAGACCCAGCTCACCGCTGTTGAACCCATAGTATAGATATAACCTGTGGTGCTTCGCCGCGTATCCTGATCACCGGCAAAGTCTGCATCCACATATCCCTGCACTGTCAACTTCCCTTTCCCAAAACAAAGTGGCAAATCAGTGGTACCTCTCAAATATCGCATGATCCACTTTACTGCTTCCCAATGCTGTTTCCCTGGATTGCTAGCAAACCTGCTCACAACTCCCACTGCATGGGCAATGTCTGGTCTCGTGTTCACCATCGCATACATCAGGCTACCCACGGCCGAGGTATACGGAACCTTGGCCATGTATTCTCTCTCTGCATCTGTCTTGGGTGATTGCCCCTGAGAAAGTTTGAAATGACTTCCCAAGGGTGTGCCAACTGCCTTAGCACTCTGCATATTGAACCTCTCCAGAACACGTTCAATATACTCAGCCTGACTCAACCGTAAGGTTCCCTGAGCCTTATCCCTGCTGATCCTCATCCCAAGTATCTGTTTAGCTGCACCCAGATCTTTCATAGCAAACTCCGTTGCCAACTGTTGCTTCAACCTGTTGATCTCCCTAACACAGGAACCTGCTACAAGCATATCATCTACGTAGAGCAATAAAATGATGTAGCTAGACTCAAACCTCTTGAAGTAACAACAGTGATCCCCATTGCACCTTGTGTAGCCACTGCGCTGCATGAAACCATCAAACTTTCTGTACCACTGTCTGGGAGCCTGTTTCAAACCATACAGACTCTTCTTGAGTCTGCACACCATCTCTTCCTTGCCTTTCACAATGAAGCCAACAGGCTGCTTCATGTAGATTTCTTCATCCAAGTCCCCGTGAAGAAAAGCAGTTTTAACATCTAACTGCTCAAGGTAGAGATTTTCAGCAGCAACCAAACTCAACACCACTCTGATAGTGGCCATCTTCACAACCGGCGAAAATATCTCTGTATAATCGATCCCCTCCTTCTGTTGGAAGCCTTTTACAACCAATCTTGCCTTGTACCTTTTCTTGCCATCACTCTCCTGCTTAAGTCGAAAAACCCATTTGTTCTGTAAGGCTTTCTTTCCTGCGAGAAGCTGAGCTAACTGCCAAGTATCGTTGGAATGAAGAGAATCCATCTCTTCCTGCATCGCAGTCTTCCACTTAGCTGACTCGGAAACCTGCATAGCCTCATCATAGCACTCTGGTTCTCCACTGTCCGTCAAAAGCAAGTAATCAAGCGAAGAAATATATTTCGGATTCGGCTTGGGTACTCTGGCTGACCTCCTCAACACTCTGACCGCTGAACCAGTCCCTGTCTCTGGAGCTACCTCATCTGAAACTGTCCCCTCTGAAACTGTCTCATCTAAAGCTCTCTCCTTTACCTGACCAGACCTCTGCTCAACCTCACAGTCAACTGGAAGATCCTCCAGCCCAAAGTACTCGGACGTATCTTCATCCGAAGTAGTACTCCCACTGCTCTGTTTGCTATCCCTGTCTTTGTACATCACCTTTTCATCAAACACAACGTCTCTGCTTCTGATTATCTTTTGGTTCTTATCATCCCAAAAACGATAAACAAAATCATCTCCGCCGTACCCAATAAAGGTGCACTTCTGTGACTTAGCATCAAGTTTATCCCTGTCCTTGTCGCTAATATGCACATAGGAAACACAACCGAAAACATGTAAGTGTGAGAGATTTACCTCTTTACCACTCCAAACCTCCTCTGGTATGCCAAAATTCAACGGAACTGATGGCCCAAGATTGATCAAATATGCTGCTGTGCTGACTGCATCTGCCCAAAACATCTTGGGCAACCCTGCGTGTATCCGCATGCTCCTAGCACGCTCAGTCAAAGTCCTGTTCATCCTCTCTGCAATGCCATTATGCTGCGGAGTCCCTGGAGGTGTCCTCTCTAAACGAATCCCAAATAGAGCGCAGGCTTTCTTGAACTCCCCCAACTCATACTCTCCGCCGTTGTCGGACCTCAACCTTTTCACCTTCAAATCTGTTTCATTCTCAACCATGGCCTTCCACTTCTTGAAGACTTCAAAGACCTCTGACTTGTGCTTCATGAAGTATACCCATACCTTCCTCGAGTGATCATCGACAAAGGTAACATAGTAGTAAGAACCGCCAATAGAAGACACTGTAGCTGGACCCCACACATCTGTATGGACAAGCTCTAGCTTCTGAGCCCTGGGAGGCCTGCCGCCTTTCTGAAAGCTAACCCGTTTCTGTTTCCCAAAGATACAATCCTCACACATGTCAATATCCACTGACTCTAACCCCGGTAGCTTCCCATTCGACTGCATAACCTTCATTCCCTTCTCACTCATATGCCCTAGTCTATAGTGCCACAGATTTGAACTCTCCTTGCTGTCTGCAACTGCAAGTGTATCACTACCATGTGAAGTCAAGTAAAGTGTACCAACTTTCTTGCCTTTAGCCGCCACCATGGTACCATTGGAGACTTTCCACGTGTCCCCTGTGAATGTCGAAGTATAACCTGCTGCTGCAAGCTGTCCAACCGAAACAAGATTCCTCTTCAAATTCGGAACATGCCTGACATCTTTCAGACACCATCTGTACCCTTGCGTCGTAATCTGAACATCCCCTCTTCCCACTATACTGCAAGGCTCGTCGTCCCCCAAGTATACTTTCCCAAAGTCCCCTGCTACATAGTTCTGCAGAAACTCCCTGTTAGCAGTGGCGTGAAATGAGGCACCCGAATCAATCACCCACGATTCGGCGTCGCTGTTCATTGCAAGAATAAGTGCATCATGCACAATGTGAGCCTCCTGCTCACCGTTATTCTTCTTCGGTGCTTTGCAAGTTTGTGACATGTGGCCTGTCTGACCACAATTCCAACATTCACCTTTAATAGGCCGAACCTGAGATTTGGCCTTATTTCCCTTACCCTTGGATTTCGACCTGTTCCTGTTCTGATTCTGACCACCCCTGGTCTGGCCTCTGCCCCTCTGCTCAACACTTAGAGCTGAACCTGAACTACCTGAACCATCAATCGAACCCCTTCTGACTTCCTCAGTCAGAATCAAACTAACAACCTCACTCAGTTTCAACTTCTCTTTCCCTGCCGAATTACTGACTGCAGTAACAGTACCCTGCCAACTCTCTGGCAACTGAGACAGAATTAACAAGGCTTGAACCTCATCATCAAACTCGATATCGACAGACGTAAGTTGATCAACTATCATATTGAACTCACTGAGATGTGACATAAAGGAAACCCCTTCAGCCATAGACAGGTTGAAAAGTTTTTTCATAAGATGTACCTTATTCGCAGCAGACGGTTGCTCGTACATCTTCTTCAGCGCTTCCATAAGCTCCTCCGTCGTTTTCTCCTTCAGAATGTTGTGTGTGACTGACTTGGAAAGAGACAGGCGAATAACCCCTAAAGCCTTCCTGTCCAGAACGTCCCAATCCTCGTTGCACTCTCCAGTCTTCTTCCCCTTTTCTTTACCCAGCAGCGGCCGGTAAAGATCCTTCTGATACAGATAGTCCTCTATCTGCGTTTTCCAGTACGCGAAGTCTGACCCATCAAATTTGGCGATCCTCTGTTTGCCTTCTTCAGAACCCATAGCTCCCACTGAAACCCTAGTTTGCCCGAACGAGATTAAACCCTAACCTGTCGAACAAAATCTACCGCAACCGCGGCTCTGATACCAGTTGTTATGGATTTTATCGCGAACACCTGTTCAATCCTACAACGCAAACGCCCCTACGGATCTTGGGAACAATGAATCACAGAAAAAAGCAAGCAAATATGTGCGTAATGAAAAACCGGAAAGAAAAAGCAAGACACAAGATATACGTGGAAAACCTCAACGTGAGGAAAAACCACGGGAGCCACACCAGTCCACTATGAAATCGAATCAAGGAGTACAAGTCTTCTCACAATCTCTCTGAGATTGGTTTTCTCTCGCCTCTCTCTCTTTTTCACGCTCAGAAAAAGTGATACACGATCTCTAACCAACACACACGTCGGCCGAAACCCTAAAAGGCATTTTAAGGCCTCGGTAGCGCTACAGGGAAATACCTGTAGCGCTTCAGAACTCTCTGTTCGCAAATTAGGTCTTGGGTAGCGCTACCTCAAAACCTTGGTAGCGCTACCGCTTGGTTAACTTCACTCCCAACACCACAGGCCACAGCCATGGCTATCTTCTCTCTCCTTGTTCTTCTGCTTCCTATTTCCTCAAACACATTCACTATCCTTCAACCTGGCAAAAATAGGCCCTCAACATCAAAACGTGAACATAACAACATTCGGAGATGCCAAAATCTCATCCCAAGGCCTCCAACTCACCCCCATCGGAGAAAACATCGATCTGAAATACAGAGCAGGTAAAGCCCAATGGGTCACCTTTCTTCACCTTTGGGATAATTCCACTGGAAGTCTAACAGATTTCGATACCCATTTCGTTTTTGCAATTGATTCGGGTGGGAGTTCGAGTTTCACCGATGGGCTCACCTTCTTTCTTGCTGATCCCAAAGGGTCAGAATCTTCAGATATCACACCTGGTCTGGCAATGGGCCTCCCAGTTAACCGAGATACCTACATGGGTACTAGCAGTTTTGTTGCTGTGGAGTTTGATACACTTCGGAATGGTCCGCCTCTGGCTGTGGACCCGTACAATATCAGTCCCGGGACTCATGTAGGTATCGATGTCAATTCTATTATATCAAATGTTACTGCTCCTTTGTACTGTAAGGTACCTGGCGGGATTGAAAATGAGGCGTGGATTAGGTATGATTCAAGTTCACACGATTTGAGCGTAGTTTTTACTGGTTCCACTAATACTACTAGAGTGAAAGATACCATTCACTTAATCGTGGATTTGAGGGATTACTTACCTGAATGGGTAACATTTGGGTTCTTAGCTGGAACTGGAGGAGAGTTTGAGAAACATACTGTAATATCATGGGAATTTAGCTCAAGTTTCCAAGTGGACCCGAGGCCGAAAAAATTGCCATTTGGAGCTTTGGTGGGAATTGTTGTCGGCTCAGTTGTTTTGGTTGGTGGGTTTGGTTTGGTTGGGTTTGGTTTGGTTGGGTTTGGCTTGTGGAAAAGAAGTAGAGAAAATGGAAAAGGTAAGTCTGAAGTTGAGCTGCCCACGAAGAACTTCCCCTACGATGAATTACGTCGTGCAACAAATAAGGATGGACCAAAGCCTGAAGACAGAAGATTTGTCGAATTACCTCGTGCAACAAATGAGGATGGACCAAAGCTTGAAGATAGAAGATTTGGCGGAGTTTATAGAGGTTTCTTGTGGGAGTTGGATTCTTATATTGCTGTCAAGACTACATATCAAAGTGATGCACGCTAATATTTTATAATTCTATAGATATAGGATTTCTATTTTATTATCTTAGAATTAGTATCGTAAGTAAGAATTAATGTTTTATTTTAATTAAGTTTTTAAAGAATATTTATGAGTCTTTTTAGTTGTTAGTAGTCAAAGTATTTGGATTATTAAGTTTAGAGTTTTTAAAGAATTTGTATTTCCTGTGCTTGGAGGAATGTTTCAAATTATCTATTTAAACCTATCTAGTGAATGAAAAGAGTATGAGTGAATTTGAGTTTAGCCTTCGACTTGTTATTGGTGGCAAGTTTTATGTTTGTGTATCTCTTTGGTGGATTCCAATATTTAGTGGTGAATATTCCCTAACCCTATTTACTTTGTTGGACCCCTCGGGTGGTGATAATCTGTATCTCATTGGTGTTCCACTTAGGTGGTGAGCTCCATCCCGTTATTTTTTATTTATTTTTCCTCCCATTTTCTGAATCGGGTATCAATCTCCATATGTATCACTTTTGCATAAAATGTAAGTTGGTTCAAATAGTATAAGTAGTCCATTTTTCTTCCTATTGGTCCCCTTTCCTCACATCTTTTAAGTGTTACAAAATAAACTAAATCGAGTCTTATGTCCCAATCAATATGAGTCGACTACATCTTTTAAGTGTTATGCAAATTAAATGTTGGAAGTATTTTTTGGCCCGATCAGTGGGAAGAAGAAAACATGTGATTTTCCTTATCAGATGTTCATGTTGTTGTTGCATAAACACTACATTCAGGAATCCTGCAACTGAAAATGCCCCAAATCTAGGTTGAAACTACCATTCTGTGCCGATCAGTGACGCTGTTTTGCTAAAATGGTTACCCTACCTCAATGGCGACTCCCAGAGTTTGGGAGCATATGGTCATTCATAAACACCAACGTAAATCATAAAAGCAAACACTAAATGTCTAAATCTGCAAGAGAGAGGTGAGAGAAAACTAACGAGGACTCCAATCGGCTACCCAACGAATGAACAAAGAGAGAACGGAGGGGGTGAAGACTGAATTTTTTTTTAATACAACGGTTAATTGTAACACTCTCTGACATTAGGTGGGGCCCATGTATGTGTAGGTTTCACCCCATGTGAGAGGGCGTTACAAATAACCGTGGTATTAAAAATTCAATGGTGAAGACTAAAGGATGCTGGATTTTAGCACTTTGATTTAATTGTATTATGTCGGCTTAACAATAACTCGGTTTGAAAAGTAGAAAATTATCTTGTGTGGTGTCAAAATCAAATGAGTTTTAGTCCTTTCATTTGATATTTTCTCAGAACTTTAGTAGGTTTCAAAAATTAGAAAATTATTTAGTGTGGTTTCAACATTCAATTTTGATGGAGTCATATATTTACAAGTTAAGAGAAAAATTTAATATAGTAATAATAGAATATTTTTCCCCGGTGGGGTTGCCCGACCCCACTAATTTATATGGGGCGTCTCCATTGCCCCACCTTTCTAGTTTCTTTCTGGTTCAAATACCCATCCGTTCCGGCTATATCAAGAAATATCGGATGGTACAGGTCATACGTACTTTCTTTTTTTTTCCTTTATAGCAGCTCGTTCCATAGCCTTTTGTACTAAAAAGTTGAAAAAAAAAACATTTTTAATTTTCTTTGTTTTTTCAATGATGATTACGATTAATCATGACCACTCTCTTTTTAAGATATATTTTCATTTGGTTGAATTTTTTCAACTTTTAAGTACAGAGATAATTAATGCACAATGTCTATATAACTCAAAATCTGAAACGTAACGAAAATATACCAGCTGTATATACCCCCACGAGAACTTTATTTCACTATGCTTTTTTTTTTTATCTCTATTTTTTTCATCTACACAAGTACAAAGATTAAGCTCGAAGACATCTATACATTTCTTGAGAAACCAATAGGGGAGTGTATTATAGTCTTTCCCATCAATTAAAGACAGTTTACCGGTTTGTTATTCAACCTTACCCCAAATGGTAAATCACAACCCGAAGTTTTAACGCAATCTTAGAAGGCATATGAAAAGGAACAACATTAATTTTTTTTTTATATATAACTGGATGTCTGCGCCAGCTTGCGGGCACCTCGATTAATTCCGAGGCCCTGAAAGTAACAACCGGACATAACCTCAGTCTTCATTCAGTTAAAAAGGAAAAACAACAATTCTTACTCTTTATTTTTGCTCCTTCACCGAATAATGATTGATGATCACAATCGTTTCAATAAATACAACAATACATAAAACATTTTCCTTTTTCCTGGACAAAAGGCCTAACAAGCGAGTGCTCATTGATTTGCTTGATCTCCGTCCTAGAAACACATCTTTATGATTTTGAAAAATAATGCAGTAAAGGGGATGACAGTAATAATGCAAGTGGCCACGACAAGCTCTTTAGAGCGTGCTAACACGGCAAAAGTAGCTGAGATGAACGCAAGCATAAGGACAAATATGGAAACTAAAATAAGAACCAACGCTATTGAATAGAGGTGTACTCCACCGCTATCCGCATCATTTCCAGCGATAACATGGAGCATAGCATAGAAGCATAGCAATATAGATGTAACGGAGCATACCATGGCTATGGTGTTGGTTATGAAAAATGCGGTAAAAGCAGCTTCTTTGTCTCCACCTTGGTCGCCATAATATCCACCTGGAATTGTAAAGGCGGCTGTGAAGGTGATCGTGGTTATAAGTGCAGCCACTATCACCAAGGTTTGGAATAGACTCATGGAACGTTGAAACCTTTCATTTGTGTCTTTATCTTTAGCCTTTTTTTGTTTATCTGTTTCAGCCACTTTTGTCAGTAACCTCTTCTTTCGAGCTCTCTCCAATTTTGCTAAGTTGTCATGAGCATTGCAGTCTACGGTTCTCCCACCACTGATTCCCGAAGCCAAAAAGGTGTCATCCTACATTTTTCAGGCTCATCATGTAAGAAACAAAGTATACAAAAGAGAAGGAGGATCCCCTCCAGTCATGTTTGCTCTATTGTCGATCCATTCTCGTGCCCAGTTTAATGATTTAAACCGTTCATATTTTAGAGCTCGTTGAGAGAATATGTTACACCAAAAATAAGGTTGATCAGATACTGTTTGATATGGGCGTGGTTGATGTTCTTGACGAGCTATAAAATATGAACAGTTTGGATGGGAGGAGAGCTCATCCTATCATATATATCAATATTTTAGCAAGCCGACATTAAACCACACTAATCTCGGTTTTGCAAAGGATACCAATCGAGAGTGAGAGAGATGCTATTTATTTCTTGGCGTACTAAATCTAGATCTGCACCATTTTTTGTAATTAAGAAGGAAACATATCACGGAAGTAGTTTCTTAAATTGCCATCCTCAATCTGTGTCTGAATTTTTCACTATTGGTGTGTAGTCAGTCACAATTTTAGCTTGCGCTATATATTTGTGACTTCAGTCCACTACCTTGATAAATCGTACAGCTATGAGGGTTATACAATTACCATTAAAGCATAATAGGATTTGCCTTTGTTCAAGTCCATAGCAGGGATATTACGCTCGTACGTACTGACACTACGATGCAGAAGAGCTGAAGAGGCATAAGGATAGCAATTTTTGTGTTTTTGACTAAGACGTATATCAGGCACTGACATCTTATGTACTTACCACAATATATGTTGTAGCAAAGGTTGACATCTTTTCCTCCTTAAAATTGGACCATACTAAATCCACTGGGGTCATGCTTTTGTCATTGAAAGCATGCTGATCTGCCTTCCCATGCTTCCATAGCTCACCAACATTACAATCAGAAGCAATAAGTAGATGGAGAGGTGTATTGCCTTCGTTGTCCTTTTGGTTTATCAGATGCCGAAACCAGGGCTGATTGACTATAAATTTGATCACTGATTCCATGTTCATATCCACGGCAATGTGAAGAATATTTTGCCCTTTGCTATTGACCATCTCCCAACAATCTGGATTGCGTGATAAAAGCTCTTCTATTACAGGTACATGCCCATGAGCTGCAGCAATATGAAGAGCTGTGTCCCGGCCATCGTTGTGTGTAGTACTAATGTATACCCCTGAATTATCAAATGCTAGTAGCTCTTTAACTGCCTCTTTATTACCATTGCAAGCAGCATAGTGAAGCGGTATCCGCCCATACGCATCAGGTAGATTGATTAGATCGTTCTTCCATATCAACAATTTTTTTGTGCTTTGACCTGAAACAAGATTCGACAAAAGTTAAGGATTCACGATTCCAAGAATACTTCAATTTGCAAGCTTGTAATCATTGGCAATACTTAGAAAGTATTCAACTTGAATTCTTGATTATGCTAATTATTACTAGCACATTCTCTTTCCAGTTCCAGCTTGTTGTGAGCTAGGACTCACAACTATCTATGTTATGCTTGTAGATGATGTCTAACGAGTGAAAAAAAATTGTATGCCGAGCGGGCACCACGTGGTGCCCGTGTGCGCACATCCGGTAGTCCAAAAGTATATTGGACGGCCCATATTTCTCCCACTCTCTCTCCTCTTTCTCTCTCAAAATCTGGACTGCCCAAAAGTGTTTTGGACGCCCGAGATATGCGCTCAGACACCACGTAGGATGGTGCCCGTTCGACACTGAAAAATTTCTCCTTGACCAAGAATTTTTTGTACAAATAAAAAGTGCAATAATCACTTCCTAAAAAAATTGGAAAAACTTTCAATAGGATGCTATATGAACCCCTGAAGTGATTTTCTGGAGCCGCCCCTGAATTAAGTAAGCGAAAGGGGTTTCAAGCCATCTCTTTCTTATAACTCAAAATGTTGTGACAAACCTATGGATTCCTTAAATGTTGCCGCGTGCAATGCTGTTCCATCACCGGGGCACTGCAAGTTAGTGATATGCAAGTTTTGCAGAGTGTATCGACAATGGCCACACCCTTATTCAAGAGTGTATCGACTAGGTACGTACACCTTTATAATATAGGTCATGTATGAATCAACCCATACTAACCCATGTATACATGAGTTTACATTGGTTTGAACTAAGTTCAAAATGGGTTGGACTCAAAAATTAAAAAAGTCTATACGTTTTCCTTTTCTTAGCAAAACCCACGACTGAGTAGAGGTTGAATATATAGAATTAAAGATTGAGAGGAATTCAACTCCCAATTCTCTCTCTCTCTCCATCTTTTTTATTTTGTTTTGCCTACTGTGTAGCAGAACCCTTAATTAGAATTGTTTTCCCCAAAAAAAGTAATTTGCAAACTATAAAAAAATAGTTTTATTACGAAAAAAACAGGTTGGGTCATGTTTGGCTTGACTCAACCCACTCATATTCAACCCATCCAAATTCAATCCATAACCTATATCAGCCCATCCAAACTCAACTCAACCCACCCATTTGTCACATCTAGCAGAATCGTCTTCGATTTCAACTGCTGTAGTACATGGTTTAGGCAGCACACGAGCTTTTTTTTTTTTGTCCTTTGAACCCTCTTGAATCTTGATCAAGGATATTTTGAGCCTCTCTCTAATTTCACTTGACACAGTACGAAATTACCTCCAATTTCCTCCCCTTCACACCAGTTTTCCTTTCACACTTTAGTAGTGCAATTTACTCTACCCCATAGCCTTGTAGGTTGCCGATTGCAATCTGGAGATTACATTTTCTCAGCCTATCACTGCATCTATTAACCTTTGTATTGCCACTAAAAAGTTGATAAGCCCCTAAAAGTGTAGATACACGGGCTTATCTACCTCGTTTTAATCACGCACACGCGCGTTGTGGTGCTTTATATGTTCAATATTGCGCAAGTGTGTATCGTGAGCTACAGGTAAAAACCGAGCTAATAACGGCGTTTTGAAGCGCTCCGGGAAGCATCTCAATAAGCAAGGGCAGCGTGCGCCATGGAATGGCGTCTCCGAGCCCCAGAAGGCCAAGCAACGAAGATTCGGTGAAGGCTAGGGAAGTTTGAAAGGCCACAAAACCCATAACAGAAAGAATTGGATCGATCCAATGGAAGCATGGATCGATCCATGAGGAAATTTCAAGCCAACAGAAGCTTTTGGATCGATCCTAGGGAACACACGGATCGATCCATGAGAGGATTTCAGCTCAACAGAAAGAGATGGATCGATCCTTGTCACTTGATGGATCGATCCAACAGAGGAAATACCACCACCAGTGAAGCATGGATCGATCCATGGTCCTTATGGATCGATCCAATGAAGAACAAAACTCAAAAAAATCAAAGGATGGATCGATCCAAGGCAGTGATGGATCGATCCAAGGAGCTTTCCTGGCTACTTTTTGACAGCACACAAGTTACTTTATGGTGCCACCTATTTGCGAAATCTTACTACTAATGGAAGGCTTTTAGATATTTTAGGAGGATGGGGATATTTTGTATAAATACCCTCCCTTCTCTCTCTCCCAGGGAGACTTTTGGACCACTGGATATTACTTAGTTTGAAGTTTTTGGCTTTATCTCCATTAATGTTTTTCTTGAAGCTTTCTCTCTCTAGGAACTCATGTAAGTGTTGGTTTTACGTTATTTTGTCAAGTTATAATAGTTCTTGTAATCGAATGGTTGTTCTATAAATCTAGTTTATTTACGTTTTCAACGGTGAAATCTTTTTCTCATGTTCTAGCTTTCATTCTACGTAAACTCTAGTACTACATGCTTGTTTGTTATTTCTCTGAGTATTAACGTTGTTGGCATAGGTGTTGGCTTCCATAAAAATCAGTTTGTAATGTCATATGTTATGTTCTTTATTTTCTTCATTAAATTAGTCATGTTCTCCGTAGTCATGATCGAGTAGTCGTTAAAGGCTCGGTCATGGGGTGATTAGCATCCCGTGACTTAGGTTAACTCACTCTCCTCGCCATATTGCAAACATTGCTTGTTTGTTAAAGAGTACGGGTTCATTTTTATGTATCAAAGTTGGGATTTGTTAATCTCTTTGATCACACGTAGTTAAGGGTTTATTCTCCTTTTCACGTGTGATGCTTAGGGCGATGTCAATTCAAACGTTTGTATAAATGGCACAAGAATCCTACTCTTTGAGAAACACCAATTCTAGTTAACGAGTTTAAGTACCAAATCTTCCGTTCGGGGTCGTTTAACGACGCCCCGAGCCGGTTATTTTAGAGGAGAATGAATTGGCCTAAGGCATGGGTGTTGTGACCCCCTTGACTTAGCCTTGTTTTAATTAGTCTTTTTAATCTTCCGAGTCATACACGAAGTTAAGTGAATTCTACCAACAAACCACAAAAGCAAAGTTTGCCGCTTTAAGGCTAAAACCAACGGTCGCGAATCAACACTCACGTGCTGCACATTCGGTCCCTGAGGACTCGACCCGGACTTCCGGTTATTATGCTTTGCGACACCTAAACCCTATGCTTGGGGAAACACCTTTTGCAATACAATCTAAGGACGCAAGCAAATTTTGGCGCCGTTGCTGGGGACCCAATGGTCTGCGCCGCGTGAGTTTGCCTCGCGCCACGCCACTGTAAGTATTCCGTTTCATTGGTACATATTTTTAAATTTCTGTCCTATATTTGACGAGGCGGCGGCATAGCCCTTCGGAACTGTTTGTGGTGAGGCGGTTGAATAACCCCTCCAGTCTGTTAGTTGGTAGTGTATGCACGGGCAGCGTGGTTACTTTCGTGACCCTCATACTCGTCGTTTAGTCAGTATTGACACCCCTCTTGTGGACACTATGGGCGATCGTGAGGAACCACCACCACCTCCACCACCACAAGTGTTGTCCATGAGGCAGTGTCTTCGCCCCACACACCATGTTCCACCATCACCCATTGTTCATCCCACACCCACTGCTGAGAATGCTGTTTACACGATTAGGCCCAACACAATTCCGATGTTGCCGGCTTTTTATGGGATGAAGTCCCAATGCCCTTACGATCACGTGAGGGATTTTCTGGATCTGGTGAACACACTTGTTACGGTCCCGGCTCAACTTGAGTCCGCACGCATGAAATTATTTCCATTTTCTCTCAAGGACCATGCACGTACTTGGTTGTCAACTTTAAAACCGCAGTCCATCACCTCGTGGGAAGAAATGCACGATGAATTTCTTAAGAAGTACTATCCTGTGCATAAAACGGTTGAGATGAAAAAACGTGTCTCTAACTTTGCCGAAAAACTGAATGAGCCATTTTTCACTTTGTGGGAGAGATTTAAAAATCTTTTGGCTGCCGTCCCACACCATGGTTTTTCGGTAAAGGACAAGATGCAATTTTTCTACGAGGGCATCTCGCAAGGGACTCGGCAATTCATTGACACCATGTGTAATGGTGAATTTTTAAACTGGAGTCCGCAACAGTGTTATGATTTTCTGGAGCAACTCGCCGAGAACAACCAGTCGTGGGATTATACGGATCCCTCGGACAAGACCTATGAACTGGCGAGTGCGAATGTGGGTGCGAATCAAGGTTCGGGTGAGAGAGGGAAGTATGTGCTGAAAGAACATGATGATTTTAACTTTAAGCTCTCTCAACTCACTAAAAAGTTGGAAAATTTGGAACTGAAAAGTGTGAAGGAATGTGTGTTGTGCGTAACCCAAGGGCATTCAACCGATGAGTGCCCGACTCTTTCGGGTTTGAAGGAAATCCTTCATGGTGGGGTAGCAGAACAAGTGGAGGTCAATGCCGTTGGTCAACGGTATGACCCTTTTTCAAACACCTATAACCCTGGAACCAGGGACCATCCTAATTTCGGTTGGGGGGGGACCAATCAAGGGCAAGCTTCAAGGCCGCCCCCGGGCTATAACCAAGGTTTTCGACCACCCCAAGGTCAAAATCAAGGCCAAGGTCAAGCCCGGAACCCTCCAAGTCAACAACACCATGGATCTAATTACTGGCAAACACCACCTCAAACTCAAAAGCGCTCATTGGAAGAACTCATGCAATTTTTCATGCAAAGTCAAACTGTTACCAATGAGCAAAATGCTCATGCGTTGAGAGAAATCCAGGGTCAAGTGACTCGGTTAACCACGTCCATGGGGCAGCTTCAACAAGAGAAGGGAAAGTTCCCATCTCAACCACAAGCAAACCCTCAGGGAGTCCATTTGGCAAGCACCACGTCGGGCCAAGACCCGAATAACTTCGAGCAAGCCAAGTCGATTTCTGTCTTGAGGAGTGGTAAGGAGATTGATAAGACTATCCTTCCGAAACCTACTCCTCCTGTGGTCCCTACCCCTCCCGTGGTTCTTCCTCCTCCGGTTGTTGTTGAGCAACCTTCTTCGAGTGGTCCGGTTGTGCCTCCTAAGGACGTGGAGCAAGAGCCTCCTGTTTGTCCGTTTCCGGCGCCTTATCCCCAAAGGTTGAAAGTGCCGGCCAAGCTTGCGTCTGACACCGAGGTGTATGGGGTTCTAGAACAAGTTAAAATTAACATCCCTCTTCTGGAGGCCATTAGAACCATACCCAAATATGCTAAATTTCTTAAGGACCTATGCACTGTTAAACGCAAGTTGAATGTCCAAAAGAAAGTTTTTCTAACTGAACAAGTAAGTTCCATCATCCAAACCAACATAGCTCCTAAGTACAAAGACCCTGGGTGCCCCACTATTTCCATTGTCATAGGGGGTAAGAGAGTTGAAAGAGCTTTGCTTGATTTGGGTGCGAGTGTGAATCTACTTCCGTTTTCGGTGTATGAGCAATTAGGTTTGGGAGAGATGAAACCAACGAGAGTGACGCTCCAATTGGCGGATCGTAGTATCCGTATTCCTAAGGGTTTAGTGGAGGATGTCCTAGTCCAAGTGGACGACTTTGTCTACCCCGTGGACTTTGTGGTTCTAGACACGTGTCCCGTCGCCAATACTTCACAGGCACAAACACCCGTCATTCTCGGACGTCCCTTCTTGGCGACTTCCGATGCGGTCATCCATTGTCGTAATGGGTTGTTGAATATGACGTTCGGGAACATGAAAATGGCGGTGAATGTGTTTAATATTGGGTCCCAAATGGGGGACGATGATGATGTTCATGAGGTGAGTTTAATTGACACTTGGGTTCAGGAGCACGTAGACACTATCCTATACAAGGATCCACTTAAGGTTTGTCTTACCGCCGAGGAGGTGTCTTTACTAGATTCACCGGAGGTTGAGTACTTGTATTCATTGTTAGAAGTGGAGGATGTTTGTAGGACGGACACATGGTACCCTAAGTTTGAACGTTTGCCTCCCATCGAGAGCAAAACTCTTCCGTCTAGTGTCCAACCACCCAAGCTTGAGTTAAAAACCCTCCCCGACACTTTGAAGTATGCCTTTCTTGGTATTAGCGAAACCTTCCCTGTAGTGATTTCCTCTTCCCTAGAGGCACACCAAGAGTCCGGTTTGTTAGCGGTTTTGAAACGGCACACAAAGGCCATCGGTTGGTCAATTGCCGATATTCACGGGATTGATCCCTCGGTTTGCACACACCGCATCTATCTTGAAGAAGATGTGAAGCCGTCTCGCCAACCACAACGTCGCTTGAACCCTATCATGAAAGACGTGGTTCGGGCGGAGGTCTTAAAGTTATTGGATGTTGGGATCATTTACCCTATCGCCGATAGTAAGTGGGTGAGCCCTATCCAAGTTGTTCCGAAAAAGTCCGGCATCACGGTGGTCAAAAATTCCAATGACGAATTGGTACCTCAAAGGGTGACCACCGGATGGAGAGTGTGCATTGACTATCGTAAGTTGAATGCGAGCACGCGTAAGGACCACTTCCCTCTCCCCTTCATTGACCAAATCTTGGAGAGGGTAGCCGGTCATGCTTTTTATTGCTTTCTCGACGGGTACTCCGGGTATAATCAAATCGAGGTCGCTCTTGAGGATCAAGAGAAGACCACCTTTACGTGTCCTTTTGGTACTTTCGCTTATAAGCGCATGCCTTTTGGTTTGTGTAACGCGCCCGGC
This sequence comes from Vaccinium darrowii, assembly GCA_020921065.1. Classification (NCBI taxonomy): domain Eukaryota; kingdom Viridiplantae; phylum Streptophyta; class Magnoliopsida; order Ericales; family Ericaceae; genus Vaccinium; species Vaccinium darrowii. The sequence continues at coordinate 62,890 of JAFMTH010000009.1, read as the reverse complement.
ACCTTTTCAAGGTGCATGATGGGCATTTTCAGTGACATGGTGGAGAAAATCGTTGAGGTTTTCATGGATGACTTCTCGGTATTCGGGGACTCGTTTGAGTCATGTCTAGAGAACCTTGAGCGCGTGTTGGAGAGGTGTGAGGAGAAGCACCTTATTCTCAATTGGGAGAAATGTCATTTCATGGTGACCAACGGGATTGTGTTGGGGCACATTGTGTCTTCGAAAGGGATAGAGGTTGACAAGGCCAAAATTGATTTGATTGCAAACCTCCCTACCCCTAAGTGTGTGAAAGACATTCGGTCTTTTCTTGGGCACGCGGGTTTCTACCGCCGTTTCATCAAGGATTTTAGTGCCATCTCACGTCCCTTGTGCCACCTCCTCTCGAAAGACGCGCCATTCATTTGGACACCCGCGTGTGAGGAGGCATTCTCTAAGTTGAAATCTAGTCTCACCACTCCACCAATTGTGCGAGCTCCCGATTGGGACCTTCCGTTTGAATTGATGTGTGACGCGAGTGATTACGCGATTGGCGCCGTCTTGGGCCAAAGAAGAGGGAAAGAGCCATGTGTCATTTCTTACGCGAGCAAAACTCTTAATGATGCTCAATTGAATTACTCCACCACGGAGAAAGAGTTGCTCGCGGTTGTCTTTGCTCTTGACAAGTTTCGGTCTTATTTGATCGGATCTACTATCGTGGTCTTCACGGACCATGCCGCGTTAAAATATCTAATGACTAAGCAAGATGCTAAAGCGCGGTTAATTAGGTGGGTCTTATTGCTTCAAGAATTCAACTTAATAATCAAGGATAAAAAAGGAGTTGAAAATGTGGTCGCGGATCATTTGTCTCGTCTCGAGTTTGAGGACCGTTCCTCGAATATTCCTATCGCGGACTCATTTCCGGATGAGCAATTGCTTGGTGTCTCATCTTTCCCGTGGTTCGCGGATATTGTGAACTACTTAGCCACGGGCCAACTTCCTACCGTTTGGACTCCGCAAGAGAGGCGGCGGTTCTTATTTGAGGTGAAAAGATTTTTCTTTGATGATCCTTATCTTTTTAAGTATTGTCCGGATCAAATCATCCGGCGTTGTGTGCCGGATGTGGATCAGCGGGGCGTCCTTTCCTTTTGCCACACCGAGGCATGTGGGGGACACTTCTCCGCCAAGAAAACCTCCGCAAAAATCCTCCAATGTGGGTTATATTGGCCGACGATTTTCAAAGATGCTTTTGAATTTTGTAAAACGTGTGAGAGGTGTCAACAATTGGGAGGAGTGACGAGAAGGAACATGATGCCCCTAACCAATGTTATTGTTGTTGAAGTCTTTGACTGTTGGGGCATCGATTTTATGGGGCCGTTTCCTATGTCTTTCGGGTATCTCTATATCCTTCTTGCGGTGGACTACGTGTCCAAGTGGGTTGAGGCGATCCCCACTCGTACGAATGACCACAAGGTGGTCGTTGAGTTCTTGAAAGAACATATCTTGGCTAGGTTTGGTACTCCGCGCGCGATTATTAGTGATCAAGGGACCCATTTTTGCAATAGGCCCTTTGAAACTTTAATGCGTAAGTACGGTATCACTCATAAGGTCTCTACGGCCTATCATCCACAAACCAATGGTCAAGCCGAGCTTGCTAATAGGGAAATTAAGCACATTCTTGAGAAAACGGTGAATCCTAATCGAAAGGATTGGTCTATTCGTTTGACCGATTCCCTGTGGGCCTATCGAACCGCTTATAAGACGGTGTTGGGGATGTCCCCTTACCGCTTGGTTTATGGGAAGGCGTGTCACTTGCCGGTTGAACTTGAGCACAAGGCCTATTGGGCCATTAAATCTTTGAATTGTCGCATGCCCGAAGCCGGTGCGCATAGGAAGCTCCAAATCAATGAGCTTGAGGAGATTCGGAGAGATGCATATGAGAGCACGGCCATTTACAAGGCAAAAGTTAAAGATTTTCACGATAAAAATATTCTAAGGAAGGAGTTTCATGTGAATCAAAAAGTGCTTTTGTATAACTCTAGACTCCATCTTTTTCCGGGAAAATTGCGTTCACGGTGGGTTGGGCCGTATTTTGTGCATCGAGTGTATCCTCATGGGGCGATAGATGTTTTCAATCCAAAAGATGGACAAATTTTTAAGGTGAATGGTCAACGCTTAAAACCATTTTTGGAAAATTTTTCTGAAGAGGAGGAAGTTGAAAAGTTGGATGATCCGGTTTATTCGGACGACCCTCATGTTTAAATTCTTGTGTGATTCGCCCGTGGAGTCTCTGTGACTTCACTTTTCACGGGGAGCTAACGCGTACCTCTGAACTTAATTGTTTGGAGGGCCCGGCCCTTCGCTTCCTCTTGCATTGGGTTTTCCATCATTGACTTGGAACTAGCTTGCACGCCGGCTAGACAACAATGCGCGTGTGCCCAGCTCCGGTTAGAAGGGCCATTCTTTATTCTTTTTAATAAAATCTTGGAGACCCCACACGTGAGGATAAGATAACACGAGTGCGTCAGTGACATAGGGCTCGTTTATAAAAAGCCTTTCTGATAGGAGTAATTCGCAACTAAACGCCCGCGCTCTTTAGATCAGCCCCTGGCAGAGAGTGAGTTTCCGTGAATGGGTGGGGGCACTTGAATATTCCCATGCTTATGGCACGGCTACAGGCTCTATCCTGTGTCCGCCTTCTGCGGAGTTCGTTGGGGACGTTGGACTTGATTGTCTGACGGGGTATTGTGTGCGACTTGGACGCTCCGAGTTCTGACGTAACAAATTTCTAGGAGAAGTAAAATCCGTGGAGTTTGAGAGAGCTCTAGTGTTTGCCGTGCTCGAATGGTGTTTGGACGGTCCGGTATAGCCACCCGGAGTTTGAGCTATGTATGGAGTACCTAGGATGTCGGAAGTCGTGGCAAGCAGTGAGATCGGGGCCAATACCGTCCAGCAATGTTTGATTTTAGTGTCGAGCTCCATCGAGATTGTTTCAAAATGGAGTGATGTTGCTTGGAGTCTAGAGTTCTGGGGAGCACTTTTCATAACACAAAAAGTGTTTCACTTGACTCGAAAGGGAGCGATAGCCTATTAGATGATGGCGCCTCTCCTCGGGTTACACCCGTACCTCGTCTATATTGCCGGTCCGACTAATAGGGAAACACAGTCTCGAGCTTGGGAAGAAAAGTAGTACCCGTGCGATCGCGTGAAGATCATGGTAGTTTTTCCTTTTCATTGTACATATTGTAAATATTGTTTAATGTGGAGCCCGGATAACATGAGCCGGGCAGTTCTCATATCATTTCTCTTAGTAGATAGTCGGCAATTAAGTCTTTTGCAGGGTGACCATGCTACCGTACCAGCCTTGGTAGTTTGGGCCTAACTTGGCGGCGAGTGCGGCATTCAGGAGCTCTAAGCATGGGTGCGACGAAAGGTCGCGGTTGTAAGGCCTATAAAGTCGTTGAGGATGGTTCTGTACGACTAGCTGTGGTCCCGGAGAGGGGCCGAAGGAGGAAGCCTTGGAAGCATTGCCGATGACGAAGGGAGTAAGTGATAGCAAAATTCCTCACACTTGGTCGAGGTCTAGGAGGTTGCATACCTCCCCGTCGGTACAATTTTTGTTCCCTATCTCTCCTTACTTTCGTTCTCTTGCAATGAGGACATTGCAAATTTTAAGTTGGGGGGAGGGAATAGTGTAGTGCACATATTCCATTTGTTAACTTAGGGTGTACATATTTCGCTTTTATGCCATGTATTTTAATTTCGTAAAAATTTTAAATTTTCGCAAGTAGTTTTTCCCGCGTTAAGTAGAATAACATAGGATAAGGTAGTTATGCTCAATCGTTCTATAATGGCAGAGTATTGCATTCCGGTGAATTCGGTTGGGAGTTAACTTGTGTATACGCATATACATGCATTTGGTGAATGTGTTAGACCGTAAGCGTAGTTGAGTAGCATGCATCACTTAGGGTAGAGATTCATTTTCCCTAACATCCCATATTTCTTGTTTTCAATTCCTACTCGTGTACATAAAATTTTGATTCAAGTTTAAGCTAGCTATTGTCACTCGTGCATGTTGTCGGAGTTCTTAGCGTGCTTATGAAATGAATCAAGCAGGTTCTTTGTGTTAATAAACCATATATGAGTCCCATTGCACCATATTTTTGTGCCTAGTCCGTCTCCATTCTATTGTCAACCCTTGAGAAACCGATCCATGGTTGGAAATAGGAGGTGTGATAAGGGGCATGCCAATGGAAAATTAAAAATATCGAACGGTAAAATAGCGAGACCGGATGTTTGGAGGATAGGTGGGAATTGGAGATGGGCGATACATCTCGTGATGGGATTGAATTCAGAATTTTACGTGCCATATCGGGGTATTGGTCATAAGTTGAAGTGTTTGGGGCAAGGGAGTTGAATCAGGTAGCGAAAGCTAAGGGAGAGCCAAGCATTAAGAAGAGGGATCGATCCTAGGGTTATGGGATATCAATCCAGTTGGTCTCAATGTGCAACAGAGGCTTTAGGATCGATCCAGTGATCACTATGGATCGATCCATGGTTGGGAAATTGGAGATCAGTAGAAGATGGATCGATCCATGAACCCTGTTGGATCGATCCAAGGTTAAACAAATTGGGGACAGAAAGACATGGATCGATCCATGTACTCTGTTGGATCGATCCATCAGGATTTTTCAGCAGCTATTTTAAGGGGGTCGGCCCCTCATTTGTTACAAACCACTCCCTCTCTAACCCGATCGATCCTACTCTCTCTCTCTCTCTCTCTCTCTCTCTCTGTTCATCTTCTTCCTCACCAAAAACCACCACCACCGTGTATATCACATCCTCTCTCCATCAACCACCCACTGTTCACCCCCACCGAAAACCCTTGTCTCTCTCTCACCTCCATACACAACCCGAACCCCCAAATTTCTGTCACCACCTCTTCGGATCGATCCATGGGTACTGAAACTACAAGGGTTACATCGAAAATCTTAAGGGTTTGGAGTAATTTCTGGGTCACATCATGACTACAAGGGGTTTCGGCTGAAATTTGGGGTTCTCAACAGTTGGGTTTTCGGCAAAAATCTGGGTTTGGTTTTCCTCTCTTGGTGCAAGGTAATGAATGACCCACTCTCTCTCATCAAATCAGAATGATAACACTGTTGTGGTTACACTGCCCCTGTTCTCATTGTGATACCAGATTTTGGGTTGAAAATCTGGGATTGATTAGCTACTGTATAATTGCATTCTGGGCCATAATTTAAATTGATTGAACTGCCATTATTGTGAGCCATTTGTTTACTCAGTTGTTGAACTGCAGTTGTTGTTGGCTGGTTGAACCACTGAGTTGAAGTAGGGGGTTGGTTGGCTGTTGTTCGGAGGTCGGTTTATTCGTTTTTTTTGAATCTGTCAGTGGGAAGTTGCAATGGCCAAGACAAAGAGTAAGGCGAGGCCTGCCGCGATTGAAAAAACACCCGTTCAGGAACCTTCTAAACCTCCCCATACCTTTAGCGAATCGGAAAGTGACGAGGAGGGCATTACAACCAGGGCCTCGAAGGGGATAGTTATTCGTGAGAGGGGGCCGGCTCCTAAGAAGCGGAAAACAAGGCAGGTAAGGGAGGAATCCGAGAGTGAGTCAAGCTTCGATAGCGATGAGGATTCGGAGGAAGAATCACCTAAGGCAAAGGCCGGGAGTTCCAAAACGGCTCCTAAGAAGCAGGCAAAAGCAAAGAAAGATAAGAAGAAAAAAGAGTGGTTAGAAAGTTTGACGGAAAGGCCGGCGAAGAATGAAAGGCAGGTAGACGCGGGGAGCTTGGAAGGTAAATATGGTGTGAAGGAGATACGCGAGGAGGGTTTGGAGCAATGGTTGGAACCGCTTCGTGGTTATAATTTGAGATGTGTGCGCGAGTTTTACAAGAACTTGGATGTGGTGCGAGGGGGGAAATCAAACATGCCTACCAAGATCAAAAGCAAGGTAGGCAACAAGACTATTGTGGTAACCCCCGATACCATTGCCGAATACTTGCAATATGAGAGGCCCGATCCGGAGGACACGAATTACCCCGATGGTGAGGAAATGCCCGAAGCGGACCTCCTTGATATCATTTACGCTAATCCGGGCCATGGCATGAGACCAATTCTTCCGAGCCGTTTCAAAGAGGACATCCGAGTCCTTAACAAAGCCATCCATGCAAACCTCTATCCCAAGGGCAAAGATTCGAAACCCACCAAGACTTCACTTGAATTGATTGCTGCTTTTGTGGATCCAGATACGGTGGCAGATTGGGCGCTTTATATCTTCACCCAGATGATTGATTTTACCGAGACCACCAAGAAGAACCAGAGCATGTGGTACCCTTGCATGATTACGGCCTTATGTCATATGCAAGGAGTGCGGGGTGCTACATACTCAAACATGGAGCCCCTCGAGCCCGGGGTGATTGATATGGGAACGGTGAATCAGAGTTTGGGTCAAACAAGGACGAAGTTACAGAGAAGGAAGTTGGGTGGTTTGAGTACTATGTTTGAGGCTTCTTCTTCCCAGGCACCGCCACCAGCCGCCCCCGCGAGATCTCGTTTGCACTCGCCCCCTCCAAAAGGGGCGTCATTGAAGACATGGGTTAAAAAATTGTTCAAATGTATGGTGGCGGAGTCAGAAACCAATGAGCGGCATAGGAAAAGGGAGCAGCACAAGACCGACTGGTTGATCCAGCAAGCCTCTGCAACGTCCGTTGTCCAGTATGTGCCCCCGCCTGAGTACGCGGAACCGGAGGTGGTTGACGATGACGATGACGACGATGATGATGATGAGTGATGGTGGTAGATGGTGATCTCATGGTGGTATCTTTTATGTACATAGTAGTTGGTAGCGAGTCGGTGGTGTCGAACTCTTTTTGAATTGTTAGTTGTTAAAGTTTAAACTTTCGTAAGTAGGAGTAACTTGGTTAAAGTGCAGGTTGGATGCCATGTTTTGGCATATTTTGGGATGATTGGAGGTCGGCGGCGGCCTCGGGGTAGATGACCCAAACTAATATATGGCCGCCGTCCTTTTTGGTATTTCCCTCCTTTTTGATTAAACCAAGGTCGTTATAGCTTTTCAATGCTCTATGTCATTTCTAGCACGTAGTTAACTCCGGTGCATGCATACGTAACAATATTTATGTTTTCATCTTGAATGATCCAGGAGTATCTAGTTCTTTCAATATCATGCGTTATTTTGATTAGCACGCGGTACCATTTTGTCTCGGTATCGCGTATCTTGCTAAGCGCTGATTATGGGATGTGTACATATATCGCGTGTGTGAAATTGCAATGTGGAATAAAGTACTCGTGCCTTGTTGAATTTAAAACTTTTTGTGGTACATGTTATTAGACTATGGTTGTGGCCTAGCTATTTCTTAACTTTGCATGGCATGCGCGTGCGTGAGTTGTTTTCGATTGGTTGTGCCGGATAATCGGTACTCTGCCTAGAATTTTTGTGGATTGAGCCTAGCTTTCGTATCGGACACGTATCGGATACGCCGGGTAGTTTTAATTAGTTTAATTAAGTTTTATTTAGTTTAATTGCTTGAGTTTGAATTCTGTAAGTTTAGTTTGCTCGGGACTAGCAAAGTTTAAGTTGGGGGGTGTGATAAGCCCCTAAAAGTGTAGATACACGGGCTTATCTACCTCGTTTTAATCACGCACACGCGCGTTGTGGCGCTTTATATGTTTAATATTGCGCAAGTGTGTATCGTGAGCTACAGGTAAAAACCGAGCTAATAACGGCGTTTTGAAGCGCTCCGGGAAGCATCTCAATAAGCAAGGGCAGCGTGCGCCATGGAATGGCGTCTCCGAGCCCCAGAAGGCCAAGCAACGAAGATTCGGTGAAGGCTAGGGAAGTTTGAAAGGCCACAAAACCCATAACAGAAAGAATTGGATCGATCCAATGGAAGCATGGATCGATCCATGAGGAAATTTCAAGCCAACAGAAGCTTTTGGATCGATCCTAGGGAACACACGGATCGATCCATGAGAGGATTTCAGCTCAACAGAAAGAGATGGATCGATCCTTGTCACTTGATGGATCGATCCAACAGAGGAAATACCACCACCAGTGAAGCATGGATCGATCCATGGTCCTTATGGATCGATCCAATGAAGAACAAAACTCAAAAAAATCAAAGGATGGATCGATCCAAGGCAGTGATGGATCGATCCAAGGAGCTTTCCTGGCTACTTTTTGACAGCACACAAGTTACTTTATGGTGCCACCTATTTGCGAAATCTTACTACTAATGGAAGGCTTTTAGATATTTTAGGAGGATGGGGATATTTTGTATAAATACCCTCCCTTCTCTCTCTCCCAGGGAGACTTTTGGACCACTGGATATTACTTAGTTTGAAGTTTTTGGCTTTATCTCCATTAATGTTTTTCTTGAAGCTTTCTCTCTCTAGGAACTCATGTAAGTGTTGGTTTTACGTTATTTTGTCAAGTTATAATAGTTCTTGTAATCGAATGGTTGTTCTATAAATCTAGTTTATTTACGTTTTCAACGGTGAAATCTTTTTCTCATGTTCTAGCTTTCATTCTACGTAAACTCTAGTACTACATGCTTGTTTGTTATTTCTCTGAGTATTAACGTTGTTGGCATAGGTGTTGGCTTCCATAAAAATCAGTTTGTAATGTCATATGTTATGTTCTTTATTTTCTTCATTAAATTAGTCATGTTCTCCGTAGTCATGATCGAGTAGTCGTTAAAGGCTCGGTCATGGGGTGATTAGCATCCCGTGACTTAGGTTAACTCACTCTCCTCGCCATATTGCAAACATTGCTTGTTTGTTAAAGAGTACGGGTTCATTTTTATGTATCAAAGTTGGGATTTGTTAATCTCTTTGATCACACGTAGTTAAGGGTTTATTCTCCTTTTCACGTGTGATGCTTAGGGCGATGTCAATTCAAACGTTTGTATAAATGGCACAAGAATCCTACTCTTTGAGAAACACCAATTCTAGTTAACGAGTTTAAGTACCAAATCTTCCGTTCGGGGTCGTTTAACGACGCCCCGAGCCGGTTATTTTAGAGGAGAATGAATTGGCCTAAGGCATGGGTGTTGTGACCCCCTTGACTTAGCCTTGTTTTAATTAGTCTTTTTAATCTTCCGAGTCATACACGAAGTTAAGTGAATTCTACCAACAAACCACAAAAGCAAAGTTTGCCGCTTTAAGGCTAAAACCAACGGTCGCGAATCAACACTCACGTGCTGCACATTCGGTCCCTGAGGACTCGACCCGGACTTCCGGTTATTATGCTTTGCGACACCTAAACCCTATGCTTGGGGAAACACCTTTTGCAATACAATCTAAGGACGCAAGCAAAAGTGCAATAATCACTTCCAAAAAAATTGGAAAAACTTCCAATATGATATATGATCCTTTGTAAGTGAGCGAAATGGGTTTCAAGCCATCTCTTTCTTGCAGTTCAAAATGTTGTGACAAACCTGTGGAGTCCTTAAGTGTTGCCGCATGCAGTGCAGTTCTACCACCCGGGCCGCTGCAAGTTAGCGATCTGCAAGTTTTCAAGAGTGTATCCACTATGGCCACACCCTTATTCCCTCTTTCAGCAGCGAGGTACAGTGGAGTTTCGTGGACGTTGTTTAGGGGATGGTCAAAAGCTGGATCTTCATTTGTTAACAATTTGACTACTTCCAAGTACTCAACCTCTTCCAAATGACAATTTCTTGCTGCCATATGCAAGGCTGTGTCTCCATCAACATTTGTTGCCCTCAATATCTCCTCAAGTGCGCCACGCCAGCCGCTTTCAAGTTCTTCCTCCAATCTTTTCGCATGAACTATCATTGCTTTTAGTATTTCAGATTGCCCTTCCCTAAATGCCATATGAAGTGGAGTTTCACCTTTGATATTCGGCTGGCGTAACAGAGATGGACACACTTCTAAGACATCTTGCACATATTTTAAGTGGCCGAACTGGGACGCGACGTGGAGAACGTTGTTGCGGTTTGAGGTGAGTTCGCCATCGAGTACGTCAGTGTGTTGCCTTAGGACATCAACATTACCTTCCATGGCAGATCTATACAAGCTAGGATTCATGGTTAATCCAAAATTTCGTAGCCTATCCTCTCAATCACATACACTAAATGTGGATGATTAAGTGCCAAGTGGTATGGCTAGAAGAACAAAGAGGTGAAAGCCACCACATTTAATTCTTCCATGTGAAACCTAAACCATATGGCGTTCTTAGAGAAAAGTCAGAAAACCCATCCTCTACTTCCGCCAAGTGAAAGCAGCCACATTTTCTTTCTTTGCCACACATTTCTTATCAAGGACAAGTGGAACATGGCAAAGCGTAATTTTTATTTTATTTATTTTTTTATTTATTTATTTTTGTAATTAAGTGTTCAAGCCAACTTACGTG
>JAFMTH010000009.1:0-47500 GCA_020921065.1 Vaccinium darrowii | reverse complement strand
TTAGCTCCAATGGTTCGGTACTTCTCTCAACCGATCGAAACGAAGTTCTAGTTAACTTTGCTTCGACACAAGTTTCACACTTGTGATTTGTATCAATATGAATAGCTGGAATGTGGTCCAAGTTAACTAATCTACGCATAGATTCATAATTAACATGACCTAGTCTACCATGCCACAAAATGGAAGACTCAAGCACATAAGCAACTGGGGCAGTTGTCTTATTAATAGTAGGGATAACAGTCATTACATTCATTTTGAACAGCCCATCGGCCATATAACCTTTCCCTACATATGATCCAGCTTTAGTCAAAATGACCCTATCTGATTCAAACACCATGCGAAAGCCGTGATTGCTCAGCAGAGAGCCAGATATCAGATTCTTGCGAATGTCTGGCACGAACAACACTTTGTTCAGGGTCAATGTCTTTCCCGAAGTCATCTTCAGGACCACTGTTCCTTCACCAGTAATATCTGAGGTCGCTGAATTCCCCATAAACAGCTTCTCCCCATTAACTGGCTCAAGTGACGTGAACATCTTCTTGTCACAGCAGATATGGCGGGTAGCCCCAGTGTCAATCCACCACTCCCGTGGATTTGAGCCCACCATGTTCACCTCAGATACCATAGCTGAGAAGTTCATGCGCTTGTGGACGAGGTGGCTTCTTGCATTCTGATGCTTTATGGCCAAACTTGTCACAATTGAAGCATTTCCCTTGGAACTTTTCCTTGGGCTTTTTAGCGACACCACCCTTTGGTCCCAGATGGACACTCTTGCCCTTCTGCTTATTAGACCGCTTGTCATGTTGGTTCTTTCTCACACCACTTGAGGAGGGACGACCATGCTCCACCATATTGGCCTTTGCCATTTCGTCCTCCTTGGCAGCCATCTCTCTAGCCCGGTTTCCTTCCGTGACATTGAGCTTGTAGAAGAGAGTCTCCAACGTCATCTCCTTGTTCTTGAACATGAGATAACTCTTGAACTCCTTCCAAGTTCCCGGAAGTTTGTGGATGATAGCAGCCACCAAAAATGGCTCAGGCAATAACATCCCTTCTGCTTTGATTTCATTGATCAACATCTGGAGCTCTTGGACCTGTTCAGTTACAGGCCTTTCATCTCTCATAGTATAATCAAGGAAGCGGCCCACCACGAATTTCTTAGGCCCAGCCCCCTCGATCTTGTACTTTTTGTCCAAGGATTTCCACAGTTCCTTGGCTGATTCTGCCTCATTGAACACAGAGTACAACGAGTCATCAAGAGCATTCAAGACATAGTTCTTGGCCAGATAATCAGCATTCTTCCACTGATCCAGAGCCTGTCGCTTCTGGTTGTCCTTCTCATTTTCAGCAACAACTGGGGCATCCTCAGACAAGCACCCAGCGAGATGGAGAGTGGTCAGATAGAACATCATCTTCTGTTGCCATCTCTTGAAATCAACCCCTGGACCAAACTTCCCAGGCTTATCAACATGGGACATCGGTATCGAGGGGACTCCATGCAGAGGAGTAGCAGCACTTGAGCTTCCCACATTTGGAGTCTCATTGTTCTTTCCAGTTGTCATCGTACCTTGAGAAATGACAAACCACGAATTAGTGAAACTATTTTCATAATCATGACAAGAAGCATAGATTAACAATCTAAACTTAGCAACCAAAAATTGGTCTTGCACCCACAACGCACAAGCGTACCCCGGGGGTCCCAGGTGGGGGTTCTAGGGGGCCGTGCCCCCTAGCGGGGTTCCTAGGGGCAGCGCCCCTAGGCGGGAGTTCGAGGGCAGCGCCCTCGACGGGGTTCCGCCTGCCCGGACAGGCGGCAGGGGTCAAGGGGGTTCATCTTCTGCCTCTGCCAAGTATACCAATCCCTGTGCCAAGTTACTACACTGGCCATGTACTAAGGCTGAGTAATTAACCTTCCACTGGTTATATTACTTGCAGGCAGAGCACATGCTTAGGCCGAACTAGCCCAACCACTGGCTGTTCTTAAACCCAACACAAAGACTGCTATCACAAAGCAGAGATCCAGAGGACTGTGGCTAAGCAACGTCACTGCTTAAGCAGAGTAGGTTGCTCCAAAAGCCAAACAATCCACTGATCAAGGCCAGTTGCGCACAACTGCCTAAAGCCGTGGCTTAATCAGTGAAGTTCAATCGCGCACGATTGACTTAGGCCGTAGCCTCTGATTGTTGTTTGTATTTATTTCCCACACGAGTAATCTAGTCAGATTACTCTATGATCTCAACGAGATCCCACCAATTCTGTCTCTTCTTCGATTCTGTTCTTGCAATTCAAAAGTCAGTATCAAAACAGAATTGTTTTCTGGAACTCGATTGCCAATCGATAAGAAAAATCTTTGTTAAGACTGTTGAGAAATTATAGTGGCAATCACAGATCCAAAGAACAAATTCTTCTTATAACATTATACATGAACAAAATGTAAACAAATTACATGAACCGAAAATAATAGAATCGAAACAGAGATACAAACAGTAGATTGGAAACTGCCGAGTCGTGTGTAACCACACTCTCCTTAACAAAGATTCGCCGCCTACCGTGGGTGTTGTAGGTTGAACCGACGTCTTCGTCCCAGGATACAACGGCTAGAACCACGAGCCGACGAAACACCACCGTCGACCGCCTTGGCGAACTAACTAACGCCTGTCTCTCTTCCTGACTTAAATGAACTTAGTTGGAATGGATTGGATTGTATTGTGTGATGTGTGATTCCAAACACAATGAGGAGTGACCTATTTATAGGAGAAACTCCAAGTGTGAAAGAGGGATAAATTAAGTAGCCCACAATGGTGACTTCTAGTGTGAAATGAGGAAGATTAGGTAGCCTACAAAGGGAAGCCACCCATGTGCACAAATCATTCACATTGAAGCCACCCATGTGCACAAATTCATTCACATTGAATTGTCAAAATTCCAACAACAACCGGTGGCCACGTGAAGATGACCCGCCACAAACGCCCTCATTCGTCGGTCTAGATGCCACAAGCTGGATCCTTTTGGTTGTTTTCGGTTGGTATGTAGCATGTTGGATGACGAGCAGGTTTGGTGGTGAAGAATTTTGTTGTGTAGAATTGTCATGCTGAATAAAGGAGCCATACAAATAGGGCAATTTCCCCTTTAAAAGGCCTAAATAACGGATGTACGTTTTACTCTGAGATTGGGGGATGCAAATTCTAATGCATTCATTCAGTTTGTTTTAGCTGGTCGCATTAATTCAGTTTATTATTCTAGGAAGGAGAATCCAATCCCTCTGTTCCATTTTTTTTTCAAGATAGTTGTGTTCCGATGACGCACGTAACGATATCCGATCAAGATGATTTTTGGTACACTTGTAGTACTCATCGTGCTCTACGCGATGGACATCTCCAATCATCAGACCGACACCGGCGCGGCGAGCGCCAAGTGCCGCACAGCACGCTGCGTAGCACAAGGCTGCGCAGCACCCCCTCTGTCCCTAGGTTTTGAAGTCTGGAAGTCATTCCCATTTTGCCTATGCCTACTTTCAAAATTCTTATTTAGTAGTATTATCACTTGCCCCGTAACAAATTTTACTTTTCAGTAGAAACTCGTGCTCCTACAGTTTAAACTCAAACAAGGAAACAATGACCGCCAGCGAGCCCAACAACAGCTCAAGGAAGGACGAAGCAGAAGATGAGGCAACCTTCCAAATGGAGAAAAAGAATAACTAGCTCTGCAATTGGGAAATGCTCTAAAGACCTTTCAACTCTAAGGAAGCAAAGTTTTTGGTGTGTAAATTGCAGTTTCTTAATTCAGTCTCTCTTTTACCAATTCTTATTTCATTATCAGACTTATCTAACTTTTCACAGTTTTTAGCCTTGCCCTTACGACAAAATAACAATGAACACGCGGTTATGTGCGAAGCACGTAACCCGACACTAGTGGATGATCAAGTGACAAGTGGTATGGCTAGAAGAACAAAGAGGTGAAAGCAACCGCATTTAATTCTTCCATCTGAAACCTAAAAACATATGGCATTCTTAGAGAAAAGTCTTTAGGTGAAAGCAACCACATTTAATTCTTCCATGTGAAACCTAAAACTATATATACGGCGTTCTTAGAGAAAAAGTCAGAAAATCCATCCTTTTACTTCCGCCAAGTGAAAGCAACCACATTTTCTTTCTTTGCCACACATTTCTTATCAAGGACTAGTGGGACATGGCAAATGCTGTTGGTTATAGTTATCATGGGAAGTCTGTTATGGTTGTCAGCTTAAATGCTATCAGGTAGTTAAAGTGGTAGTTGAAGTGTTCCAGCTTAGCATTGTCCAAGTCAGCAATCCTAGTGAAATGAATTTATCTAATCAGAATCATTTGTGTTTCTTTTGTTTCTTAGAATGAGATTTGTATAAATAGATTGACTCGGAGTCTCTGATCTTTTCTTGTAAATTGGTGAAGACAATTAATGAAAGATGAATACATTTTCTGGTTTTCTCTCTCTCCAAATTTTCTCAAAATGATCAAAACATGTTTACTTGAGTCAAAGGAATCAAAACATATCAGCGATGGCATATAAGATAATGAGGTAAAAATTAAAATGATTAGCTTCTTAGCACATTAATCAAGAGACTACTCCAACGCCATAACCGGGGTAAAGAAATTACAGAATGCCAATTGACGGATTTATGGAAGGAAAAACTACAGATGGGCCTATTCTTATCCAAAGTGTTGTCCAGATTTTAAAAAAAAAAATAAGAAAATAAAAGAAAAAATGTGTTTCAAATTTTAATACGGACTGCCGGATGTATTTTTGGACGACCCGGATATATCAAAAGGGTACCATGTCACTCATACCCTATTTGCACCCAAATTTTTCTCCAACACATGGGGACCTATTGACAACCAATGGTTCTATAGGTATAGATCGGGTGCACCGATGGTGCATCGACCAGCGCCGGGGACCCCCTTGTGAATCCCACACGATCAATTCGAGCCGTTCATCCATCCCAAAATCAAATTTCAAGTGGGCCTACGTGGAAATCAGCTCAATTGGACGTTCCAAAGTGCTTGATCCAAAATCACCCATTTGGTGCAAATTTTTTTGAACAAAATGGGGTAATTCTGGATCGAGCACTTCGGAACGTCCGATTGAGCTGATTTCCATGTGTGCCCACTAAGAATATTATTTTGGAATGAATAAACGAATTGGATTGACCGTATGGAACCTACAAGGGGGTCCCAGAGCCAGTCGGTACATGATCTGTACCCCTGGATTTTCTAATTGACAACTTACCTCACATACTTACATGACTCACATAGTCACGAATCGTGATAGAGCCACACACATTCAACCACACACCCTCTCACATGTGGTGGGTCCCACCGGGTGTGACTCCCCACATGTGAGAAGATGTGTGGTTGAGTGTGTGTGACTCTATCATTTTTGCATAGTCCCATGGGCAGAAAGTTCCCTAATTTATCTATTATTTACTTTATTCCATCTTTCTTTACAACACTGGGTCCATCTAGCTATAGTGGTCAATGATATTTGAGATTCAAGTCAAGTGCCCATAGCACACTGCAAAGACTAATTAATTCATCAATAATGCCAAGAGGTCATCGGAAACACAAACTCCCAATTTCTCCCAACAGCCATGGCTATCTTCAACTTCCGAATTCTGCTGCCGTATTCTTCTCTCTCTTTGTTCTTCTGCTTTCTATTTCCTCAAACGCATTCACTATCCTTCAACCTGACAAACATAGGCCCTCAACATCAAAACGTGAACATAACAACATTCGGAGATGCTTATATCTCATCCCAAGGCATCCAAGTCACCCCCAACGAACGCAGCAGCAATATGCAGCAAAAAGCAGGTAAAGCCACTTACGTCGACCATCTTCACCTTTGGGATAATTCCACTGGAAAGCTAACGGATTTCGATACCCATTTCGTTTTTGTGATTGATTCGGTTGGGAGTGAGATTTTCGGTGATGGGCTCACCTTCTTTCTCGCTGATCCCACAGGGTCAGACATCACAAAAGGTGGTGCAATGGGCCTCCCAGTTGACCCAGTTACGATTGCACCAACTAGCCCTTTTGTTGCTGTGGAGTTTGATACTTATCCGAATTTTCCAGGTTGGGACCCAAACAATACTACTCCTGCTACTCATGTAGGTATTGATGTCAATTCTCTTAGATCTAATGTTAATGCTCTTAGATCTAATGTTACTGCTCCTTGGTACTGTAATATAACTGGTGGGATTGAAAATGAGGCTTGGATTAGGTATGATTCAACTTCACACAATTTGAGTGTAGTTTTTACTGGCTCCACTAATACTACTAGAGTGCTAGATACCATTCACTTAACCGTGGATTTGAGGGATTACTTACCTGAATGGGTAACATTTGGGTTCTCAGCTGCAACTGGAGGAGCGTTTGAGAAAAATAGTGTAATATCATGGGAATTTAGCTCAAGTTTGCAAATTATTGACACCAATATAAATGTCACAGATCCTGTGGTTAATGGGACCAATAAAAATGTCACAGATCTAGTTCGGGACTCGACACCGAAAAAATTTCCACTAGGAGCTTTGGTGGGAATTGTTGTCGCCTCTAGTGTTTTGCTTGCTGGCTTTGTTTGGGTTGGATTTGGCTCGTGGAAGAGAAGTAGAGCAAATCAAGAAGAAGAGTTTGAAGTTGAGATGTCCATGGAAAATGAATTCGAGTCCAGTAGCGGGCCAAAGAAATTTTCCTACGACCAATTATCCAGGGCGACAAATAACTTTGAGGAGGAACAAAAGCTTGGAGAGGGAGGGTTTGGTGGAGTTTATAGAGGTTTCTTGAGGGAATTAAATTCTAATATTGCTGTCAAGAGGATATCGAAGGGGTCGAGACAAGGGATAAAAGAGTACGCAACTGAAGTGAAGATCATTAGCCGATTGAGGCACAAGAATTTGGTACAACTCATCGGTTGGTGCCACGAAAAGAAAGAGTTGTTACTTGTTTACGAGTTCATGGAAAATGGAAGCTTAGATTTCCATCTCTTCAAAGGGAAAAGCTTGTTGACGTGGGAAACAAGGTATAAAATTGCCCAAGGTCTGGCCTTGGCGTTGCTCTATCTACACGAAGAATGGGAGCAATGTGTGGTGCATCGGGATGTAAAATCAAGCAATGTGATGTTGGACTCCAATTTCAATGCCAAACTGGGAGATTTTGGGTTAGCTAGATTTGTCGATCATGAGAAAGGGTCCCAAACTACTGTGGTGGCAGGGACAATGGGGTACTTGGCACCAGAATGTGTGGTTACGGGTAAAGCTAGTAAGGAATCAGATGTCTACAGCTTTGGAGTGGTGGCGTTGGAAATAGCTTGTGGAAGAAAACCCTTTCATTTTAAAGTACCAGAATGTCAAATAGGAATGGTGGAATGGGTTTGGGACCTCTATGGAATGGGAAGGTTACTGGAAGCAGCGGACCCGAAGCTAGGGCCAGATTTCGATGAGCGAGAAATGGAGCGATTGATGATTGTTGGTCTTTGGTGTGCTCACCCAGATCACAATTTCCGACCAAAAATCAGACAGGCAATTCATGTGTTTAATTTTGAAGCTCCACTACCCAATCTCCCCCCAAAACAGCCTACCCTATCTTTTTTTCCTCCGCCATTGAACAGTATCACCACTAGTTCTGGCACCAGCCAAAACCAACATTCAAGCTCCACTTACAACACATATTCTTCCAAGTTCACCTCGTCTTCTACTGCATCATCCCTAACACCGGAGTGTCCCAAGAAGTTGGATGAATGAGGAAGAGTTACTGGAAAAGGGTGCTATGGAGTTCAAAATAATGGCTTTTGATCTTCTTATTCTTATTATCATTTTATTTGTGCATCTCAATTTGTCTTTTAAGTTCTCGAGGAATATTTATGAGTCTTTCTAGTTTTTAGTAGTCAAATGATTTTGTTAATTAATTAAGTTTAGAGTCTTGAAGGTTTGAATTTGTATTTCCTATGCTTGGAGGGATGTTCCAAATTATCTATTAATTAAACGTTTCTATGAATGAAATGAGTAGTGAGTGAATTTGAGTTTAGCTTTTGGCTTGTTAAGAAGATTATCTTCTTATTAACTCTTATTGGTGAACTTCCAATTGGTGGCAAGTTTTATGTTTCTATATCTCTTTGATGGATTCCATTGAGTGGTGACCCGTAACCCTGTATCTTTTGTCGGATCCTTTGGGGTTTGTATCCCATTACTGTTTTCACTTAGGTGGTGAGCTACATCCCTTTATCATTTATTTTTCTTCCTTCCCATTTTCCAAATCGGTATCAATCCGCATATGTATCACTTTAGCGTAAAATGTAAGTTGGTTCAAATAGTACGTCTAAGTCTATTTTTCTTCCTATTAGTCTTGATTGTTAGATTTCTTGATTCGGTTGTTAGGCGTTTTATAGGTTGGCCTTTTTATCTAACAGTACTAGGAACACAAAACCAGGAAAAATGTGTAGGATTTACATGTTCAAACATGCATCAGATGGTGCCATAGACCATTCCGGATATAGTTGTGTATGAACTGTGTTCTTAGAATACTTCTCTTTTTTGATCTCTCGTTCGGGAATTAGCTTGCTCTTTTTGTTGTTGTAACGTTAGCCTTTTCTCTTTTGTAGAAAATCTTTGTTGTTTTCATATATATATTTGAACATCATAAAAAAAAATACATGAAAACCATTCCAGCATGAGAAATAATTCAAGTATAAGGGGCAATTAACTATGAGAGGTTTCTGAAATTTATTTTCAGTTTCAATGAACATTTCGAGAAATGAGGAAATTCTCACCATAGAAACATATAATTTTAACCATAAGCATTAAAATGTTTCGGTTGAATTTCAAGTTTCAATAATATATGCAATAGATGTCTAAATAAAGAATAATAAATCTAAGCATGTTTTATTCCTATCTTTTTTCTATGATACTGCATCCAACATTCCTTTCTTATTTTTGCACTGCAAAAGAAAATTTTTTAATCTTTAGAAAGGTTACTTAAAGCAGCGTACCTCAAAATAGGCCCAGATTTTGATGAGCGAGAAATGGAGCAATTGATGATTGTGGGTCTTTGGTGTGCTCACCCAGATCACAATTTCCTATCAAAAATCAGGTAGGCAATTCATGTGCTTAATTTTGAGGCTCCACTGCCCGTTCTCCCAAAAAAAAAGCCTGCACTGTCGTTTTTTCCCCCTCCATTGAACACTACAACCACCAATTCTGACACCAGCCAAAACCAACATCCAAGCCATAGCTATAACTCAGATTCTTCTAAGTTCACCTCATCTTCTACTGCTTCATCCCCATCTATATCACTTTTGAATAAAATGTGAGTTGGTTCAAATGGTATAATTAGTCCATTTTTCTTCGTATTGATCTTGATTGTTTGGATTTCTTGATCTCTGTGTTGGAATTATTGTTGAGTGGCTCCCATCCACTAAGGGAGTGGGAGATGCACTTGGTGGCCATTATGCTCAAAGGTGGAGCACTTGGTTTCTCATTTGGTTATGACCTCATTCATGAGGTATTTTCCACAGCCTCCTTGGCTATTTAGGCAGCCCTCTGCCTTTGTAGTTTGGTATCACAGAGGTGTGGTCTTGGATCTCCTGAGGGAGACTTGTTTGTGTTCCATCCGAGAGAGAGTGGACTTGTATCTCTATGAGAGATTTGTGAGGTTTTGTATTGAGCAATTTGTGTAGAAAACAGAGTGTAGTGAGTAGGTACTCCTTGTAAAGCTTGTGGTTTTCCGGTTAATGGATTCGTTGCTCCGGTTACCTCCGTGGACGTACCCGATTTTGGGGAACCACGTAAAATATCTGTGTTTGGTGTGCGTGTGTTCTTTGCTTGGTGTTTGGCTGGATTCTTGGGGCACAACACTCTGTGTATATAAATAGTCTTTAATCTTCCTTTTCGGCACTGGATTGGCTGGGTCCTTGCCTCAACTTTGCCTTGATATTGCAATCACGTTTCGGCGTCGATAAAACCTCTGGATTGCTTCGTCTCAGTCTCTTGAGAATTTGACGTGGTTTTAAACCAGCGTTTGTCATCTCTTTAACAAGAAGCACTTCGGTCTCCGTAAAACAATGAGCAGCAGGATGCTCTGAAATGTCCCTCAAAGGTTCATGGTTGGGTGAACCGTTTTTTTAATGCTGAGCACCCACAAGCCGTCATCTTTTTTGCCCACACACTCAAAGGGACAATTTGTAAGCCGAGAACCTGTTTTTTCTTTTGCGAATATGTTCCCCAGATGCTTCATCCACGAGTTTTCGCATATTAGGCTATTACGGTAAACACCTCCTCTGCCACACTCAAGAATCACCACTCTTTCCTTAGATTGCGTTATGTAGTTACAGCGTATCCTTGGGATATGGTAAACTCCCCAGGACCCCCAACATGTTGAATAAGTCGGTGGAGGTAAAGCAGAAACCTGCATTAAAGGTGGAAACTACACAAAAGGAAGTTAGGTGGGCATCTTGATTTTCAAAATCGAAGCGCCTACGCGTACGCACACCTGCGTACACAACATGCGCGAACGGTGCATCTCAACCGTCCAAAAGCATTTTCGACGGTTCGGATGTTGAAACACTTTTTGACCGTCAAAGAGTGTTTCAACATCCAAACCGCCGAAAATGTTTTTGGACGGTTGAGATGCACCATTTGTGCATGTGCGTACACAGGCTTGCATGCGCGAAGTAATTTTGTTTCAAAATTCTGGTACAGCAAGGACCAAATGTATATTGAAGGACAAAGACTCTCAAACACCAAAAATCAATGGTCGAATTAAAACATTAGGTAAAATAGAGCATTTTTAAACACACAAGTAGAAATATTTGAAGCCGTTAAAGGGCCAAGCCAGAACTATGTTTTGGTGTGAATGTTCCGAAACATGGTACACTTGCAAGATTTTTTCCTTATATGGCCCACATTATGCAATCAGCACATAAGGTAATTACATATTAACGAGATTATGAATCATATTTACTACTCTAATTGTTGGTCAAATTTATGGAGAGATTTCCTGATATCTTACTTTGATGGGAAGTAGAATAATTGCTTATATGGAAATAGGTCCTCTCTCTGCCTATAAAAGAGCACATAATCTCCATCACTTTTATGTTACAAAACTGCCAGAAAGAGAGGCAAGAGAGAGAAACCTGTTTTCCTCCTAGGGCGTGATGCTCTTTGTAAAATTATGGTTGCTTCAATAAACTACTGGATCACTCAGGTTCCGCATCAATGGATCCGGGTACGCTACTCATACTTATTTAATTTTCAGTTATTGATTGTTTTGTGATAATCATGATAGTTCTAGATCCTGGCATCATTGTAAGTTGTTAATTATGTAACATCCATTTAGATATTTTACATGTGCTATCAGAGCTTTTAGGTTTATGAACATCATGATTTTCCAATTACTGATGAGTAAAGAATTAATTCAATTTTATGACATAGTTGGTTTAGAACGGCAATGGATGAGTTCCACCATTTCTTAGCCACTGTTTTAATTCATTCATATATACACTCATTGTCGTAATGGTTGAGGTGGTTTTTACCAATTACCGTGCAAGAAAGTGATATCCACTAATGATCTATTATAGGATACACGTTTTTGTTTTTATTAGGAAACAAGATGCTTGATAAATCTTATATTTGATGATGATGTAGCGATTGTATATGTACGGGTTGTATTTACATTTGCCTGGTGTACGTCTCCTTATGAGAATGAATTTTGCTCATGATTTGTATTGACTGCATCCCTATAGAGTTGAATTAGATTATTACTAATTCTCAACTAACGTGCTTTCGCCAATACGTGCATAAGGAATTATTTTTGTGAGGAAAATAAAACTTCCGGCATGATGAATCTTATAAGTAATTATTTTTGGTTCCTGTCCTTGTGTACGATCCAAACCTTCTATGACAACTTTTTTATTAATTTATATTAACTTTACAGTTTGATTTTTTGTGCCATTTTTATATGATCTTAATGGCTTGATGATGTAATTTATGGTGATCGCGGATTGTGGATAATTTGTTTTATTCACCTTACAACTATGTGAATAATTATTATTTTGACTAATAAATCTACATTATGATAGGTTTGGTACCAAAGTGATCCAATCATAATTGTTAGTAGATATCAAGTCATATTATAGAAGCTATTTGTGAATAACTTATTATTCACCTTATGTCCATAAAGGAACTATTAATTTGAATCTATATTATGTGAGATTTGATAGTCACCAAAGTGACCCAAATCATAATGATTTATAGATATTAAATCTAATTATGGAATCGTGAATAATATTATATTCACCTAATGTATATGGGAAGACACCTCATAATTTAACTCTATATAATGATATGGTGGTAGTCGCTAAAGCGATCCAACCGGTATGTTGATAGATATTAAATTAATTTATGATATTTTAATACCTATTATGATCAAGTGTTAAAATAGTATTTTATTTATTATTATTATTATTTTTTATCACCTAATGTTCATGCAAAAGTCATTATCTTGATTGAATTCTCTATTGAGGCACGGTTCGGTAGTCGCCGAAGTGACCCAACCGGAATGTTTCGTAGATTTTAATTAAAATTATAGAATCTTAACACTTAATTAATTTGATAGTTATAGTACGATACGGTTTGTTAGTCACCAAAGTGGCCTAACCGGAATGCTCATAAATATCAAATTATATATGAAGCTTATTCCCATCACTAAGTATTAAGACTAATGACTTTGGAAATTGCAATTCTCTAGTCACGTGGATATTAGGTAGGCCCAAAGGTGTACCACTTCTTAGTGATTAGTGAATTGGAATATGATAATTTATAAGTATTCACAATTGAGATTGGATTGGATACCCAAAGGTAACAAACCAACTTAATTGCGAATCCTTATCAATTAGTCATATTGGTGACAGGGAATCACCATAATTATTAATAGTGTAACATTAGATGAACCCAAAGGTAGATCACTGTCACACTATTTATTATTGTTTGGACAAAATTTATTTTGTCAAATTATTGGTAACTCAAAGTACTATTGTCGTGAGCATAGATTATGTGTGCATTATTAATTATTTTTATACCATGCTTGGTCTGCTTCGTTTAATTCAAAATGATTGAGATTCTCATATTGAAAAGACAAGATTAGTTTCATTTAGAATACTTGACCTTGATAAAGGTGATTTTTGAGAAATTATTGGGTTTTTTTTTTTTTTCCTTTAAAGTTTACAGTGTGTGAAGTAATTTTAATTTATTTCCATAAAGTTTGAATGAAATAAAGCAGACTTGGCCTTATATTTATGTGAATATTTAAAGTGAGCACTATTATGTTTATTGTGCATGGAATGCTTGAGAGTGCTATTGAAATGTTATATTTACCAACTCAACTAAAGTACTTCGGAATTAACGCAAAGGAAGCCTATATGAGATATGAAGTTAGCACTATGTGATGCTAATGAGTCTAGTAATGATTTTGGACTCGAAAATTGAAATGGATAATTATAGATGTCACTTCTGTAAATAGTTGAGGCATTATTAGAAAGTTTGTCATAAATTTAGGAATGATTCGAAAAGGGAAAGTAGTTTTTACTATTGCATGTTTCGAATCAAACCTAGCTAATTGAAATCCCCTTAAGCAAGTGATTTGATTATGAGCTACCGTTCATGTTTATAGCAAGATGCGGAGAGATTTAAAGTTATTGGAAAACGCAAGCTCATTGAGTTCTAAAGAACTAAGTTACAATTTTTATTAAAAGAGCTTTGTGACTTATCGTTGACTATTTAAGAGTTGGTCATCATTTATCTTCTCTATAATCTTATGAATTTAGTTTCCTTTGTCAAACTTGAATTTGATATGATTTTTAAGGTTTGAAACAAAATTTATTTTGGTTGAAGATACCCGTTATTGTGTTATGATATTTTATTATGATTGCACAAAGTAAAGCTTGATGACCATTTTACTAAAAACTCTCCTTATTGTGCATCATAATGTTAATTTTGTAAGTAGCATCATGAATGAAAATTACTTCATCTTGTGACATAAATGATTGAAACATAGTTTCAAGAAATGTAGTGAGAGATTAATTATATAACAAAATTTTCTAAAACTAAATTTTTATTAATCTCCTTATATGTGTGATTTGCATTAAGTACAAGCAAATCATGTACATTATAAACTAAGTTACAAGAAATTATGGGCTTCTTAAAGTAATTCATATAGACCTATTCTATCACCTGTATATGACTTTTCATGTTTTGTCAATATTTCTATTGCATGAAGATCTCAATTAATGAATACTCTTAAGGTGCACATTATATATTATTGAGGTAGGAAAGGCAAATAGAAAATAATGTAAAAGTCATTTAAATAGATATGGGTGATGGATATTATTGAAATCTGCTTCATACAGCAGAATGTAGTAGCTGAAAGGTGATTTACATGGTTAGAAAGTATGTTTGTAACTCCAAAATACCCATTAGGTAGTGGATATATAAATTCTCTTCAGACCGCTGCATTCATGTGATCAGATTCCTAGTAAGACAGTTTCAAATACTTCTTTTGAACTGTGGATAGGAAGGAACCCGAACTTAGGACACCTGAATATTAAAGGTTGTCCAGCAGAGGCTAGAATTTTTAATCCATATGAAGACAATTTGAATTTTAGAATGAGCAGTGGTGACCTTATTGGTTGCTCCCAAAAAAAAAAAAATTTTCAAAGGGTAGGAATTTTACAATTTAACCATAGTACAAGGAATGTAGAAATCGGTCGTTCAGATTCATTAAGAATGGTGAAATCAGTGGGAGTGATAAACTACGTAACGTGGTAATTTATTGTCAATCACTCCATAATTATATTGTTACCAATGAAGAAATTGTAGAAAAATCATAGAAGATAGCATTAAGAAAATCTCGAAGGAACATGAGATTTGTTATTTGAATGATTATTTGATTTATCTACAAGAATGTGTTTTTGTCCGTTTCATTTTCACAAGACGCATAAGGTGATAATTTTTTTATAAATTAATTAATGCCATGAATGATGAGTTGAACCAATGGAACATAATGGAGTTTGAAATTCCATTGGATTGCCATAACGATACTAAAAATATGTTGGAAGTGGGTCTTCAAGACTACACTTAACTTAGAGGACAATATAGAATGATATAAAGTCAAACTTGAGGCTAATGGTTATACTTAGAAAGGAGGCATAATTGTAAAAAGGCTTTTCTCTCTTATATCCGAGAAGAGTTCTTCGAAAATTATCATAGCGTTGATAACTCTTTATGATTTGGAGTTATATTTGGACGTGAAAATTACCTTTCGAATGAGAGTTTAGATGATGGGGTCTATTTTAATGTGAATGTTTCTCAAGTTAAGTAACAGAGTTTTGGCTTGCAAACTTAAGAAGTCAATTTTTTATTTAAATAAGCTTCTCGCCATTGTTTCCTTATGTTTGCTAATACCATTAGTTATTTTGGATTTAAAGAAAAGCAATATTACCTTTTATATATATCCAAAGATCAGTGGGAGTAAGTTTATGTTTTTGACATGTATGTTGACAGTGTTTTGCTTGCTATAGTGATCCTTATGATTTGCACTTAAAAGTTTTTCTCATTAACTTTTAAACTAAAGATTTTATGCTCATATTAAGAAAGTCTGATGATATTGAGTTTATTAGCTACTCAGATTTAGATTTTGTTTGAAACTTTGATAGTATTAAAGTCTACTTTTGATTAGTTGCTCTTATTAGGTGAACAAGCAAACAAAAGTACTAAAGTAGCTATCCTTATTTCATCCATTATGATGGTTAAGTTGTGGCATACTTTGAGACCACACTCATGAATAGAAGTTGGGAAATTAATCTTAGGATTGAGGCTGTCGACAGCATTACCAAGTCGCGAAGAGTTTATGATTCCGCAACTATTTTCTTTTCTAAGAAAACTTTCAGAAACATATTGTGTCGGTAAAGTCATAAGCACATAGCTTATGTTGCAAATTCACTAATGAAGAGGTTAGTACAGAGATGTTTAAGATATGCTAATTGAGTGAGTCTAGCATACCTCATAATAGTTGTATGGATTGCATTATGATGATGTTATTTGACACTTGAGAGATCTCATTTACGTGTTTCTGATAAATTCCTGTAATGAATAGTGTACGTACATATATGTAAATGATGAACAATTACAGGAGTAGTCTTTTACAAAGACATGATCGCTGGACCTTTTTGAATATACTCCCCACTAACTGACCATGTTAGACAAATCGCTAGTGTTATAGTACATGGAAGGGACTATGTTGTTTATTAAATGTAGAACCGCCATGACTTGCATTAGTGCGTTGTTTAATAATGGTATTATGACAGTGACCAAATTATGGCAGGGGTTGATGTGGTTTAATGCGCGCCTAAAGTTAATTTCGTTAAATATGTTGTAAGTATCATATGGGCCAAGTGGGAGAATGTAAGATTTTTTCCTTATATGGCCCACATTATGCAATCGGCACATTAGGTAATTACATATTAACGAGATTATGAACCATACTTACTACCCTAATTGTTGGTCAAATTTATGGAGAGATTTCCTGATATCTTACTTTGATGGGAAGTAGAATAATTGCTTATATGGAAATAGGTCCTCTCTCTGCCTGTAAAAGAGCACATAATCTCCATCACTTTTATGTTACAAAACTGCCAGAAAGAGAGGCAAAAGAGAGAAACCTGTTTTCCTCCTAGGGCGTGATGCTCTTTGTAAAATTATGGTTGCTTCAATAAACTACTGGATCACTCAGGTTCCGCATCAATGGATCCGGGTACGCTACTCATACTTATTTAATTTTCAGTTATTGATTGTTTTGTGATAATCATGATAGTTTTAGATCCTGGCATCATTGTAGGTTGTTAATTATGTAACATCCATTAAGATATTTTACAACACTTCCATTCCAAAATGGCAAATCGAAGGATCCAAATCGATCCGCAAATTTTTTTCCAAAAAGATCTACTTAGTAATGTAAAACTCTAGAGAGAATGGAATTTTGGTGAGAGAAAATGTAAAAACATTTTGTTCCTAAATGTTTTTCCCTTGGAATTCGGGAAAGTTTTGATTTTGTTATCTTTGGAAGCCTACCCGTAGCTTTCCCCAATTTAAACATGTGGTGTAGCACATTCCCGTTCTTATTTCTCATACTGATACAATCCGTGTTCCAGGTAACATAGAGCCAGAACCTTGCAACTCGGAGGCATAGCTGCTAGCATGGCGCAAAAAAGGGAGATTCCAAATTGGGAGTTCAAATTTTATAGTAGGCCAAACATGCAAAACAGAGGATATCAGGGGCACCTCTACAATAGTACCATGTATTTAGAGGGTTCAACCCAATCCTCTAGGTTAAAAAAATGCACTAATATTAGAAAATGACATGTTTTCCGAAATTGAATTATGTTAAGGAATATAGTCCCACATTGCTTGGGGATGGAATGGGTGATCTCTCCGCTCATTGCTAATTGGTTTTGAGATGGATATAAAGTTTTTATAAATTTTAATATTTCCGATCAGAACTTCGACTCGCCATTGGAACGATTATAACTGTATTTTCCAGCCTTAGGCTGCTTTCGTTTCTTTAGTGGCACAGGCTTCCAGTTCGCCTAGCGTTTTGGAGAAAAATCTCGTCTATTTAACCGGTTTAGAGCATTTTAATCTGGCTACCCAAAATAACTTTTAAGTTAATATAGGGAGCCAACCCCCTCAAAACCTCAAAAAATCAGACTACTCATCTCCCCTCACCAAATTATTTTTGCTACAATGACTACTCAATTTTGAGTTGAATAGTTACTGTACATTAACCTTTCCATTTTATATTAATTTTTTCGTGTGTTAAAGTGTGTGTTTCATTTGATATAGTGCGGTTTTGTCTGGGAAGGAGGGGGTTTTGTCTGGGAAAGTGTGGGATCCTTTTGATATAGTTCGGTTGCACCCAATAAAGAAATGATAAAGTAAAGGAAGAGAGCACAACTCCCCTGTTGGGAGAATAGTTTTATATGAAAAAAAAATAGTAGGTTAAATTTAGTATTTTTTTATAAATAATTTGATTTTGTGAGTTTTAGATAAATGACTTGTTAAATTATAAAAAGTGTTTTTTTAGTAAGGCTAATAGGGACGCCCTAATAGATGCAACGGTTTAAGGGGCTAATTAAACCAGAATCTTGACTGCTGATCTTGAAAGAGGTTTGCAGCCCTTCCGGTCCTACCGATCCATTTTTTTATATATATATTCGTGAAAAAATTACAGTGACCCCCTGAGGTTTTTGATAAATACAATGACCTCACCATTAATCCGTGGATCTAATTCAAAATTACGGCCCTATTCGATTTAGTTCTGATTGAGGATGCTGCAGCGGGTCACGGCAGTGTAGCAGGGGTAGTGGCATGTCACCCCACATGGGCGGCTCTACCTCGCACAAAACATTGGGACCATCATGGACAAGGACAACTCAGCTCACGTAGGCGGCTCTCCTTCACATTGGAGAATTCCAGCACAAAAGCCCACTAATTTGTCTATTATAAGCCCAAAAGTAAAATAAGTATAACTTGTGGAAAAGTGTTCTAATAAGTGCTTTGGCACCTAACTTGATTCCATAAATTATTTATTCACTCCAACATTTTTTTGACCACATTGGGTCCATCTAGTATATTGGTAAATGATGAAGTAGTATTTTAGATTCTATTCAAGTGCCCACAGCATACAAAGTTAACCCGGAAAGAAAGAAGGATGGAGCGAGGCAATAACCGGTGGCGGGACAAGGTTTTAAAAAAATGTAATTATTATGTAGAAAATAAATTTTTATATAGACTTGTCACCACTAGATTTTTTTGAATTTTTTCATCCTCGTAATGCAATTTCTTCTTTTATTTTTTAATTTTTGAGCACATATTTTCGCCACCACAAAAATAAAATCCTGGAAAGCACAGTGCAAAGACTAATTGATTCATCAATATTTCACATCCTGAATGCCAAAAATTCATCCGAAACCCAAACTCCCCACAGCCATGGCTATCTTCCACTTCCAAGTTTTGCTGATATATTCTCTCTTCTACAGTAATGAGGAAAGAAAGCACACTGCAAAAACTAATTCATCAAATTTCACATCCTAACCAATTGAATTCTTCTGTTACTTAAATGCGAAAATATGTGGATTATTAGATTAATTTTGGTTTTATTCAAAAAATAATAATTTTGACCATAATTGTTACTTTTTGAATTCCTTTCGTCAAAACAACTTAATAATTCAACTTGACGTAAAATTAACAAATGTATATTTTTTTTGGATAAAGATAAAATGAATAAACTAAAACTGATTTTTGCTTTTTTGACAAAGCAAGCCTACCTAACCAAGAATTCCACAAACTATTTTATTCAATTTAAGTGCCCAGAGCGTGCAAAATTGACCAGGAAAGTTCTCTCCTGAGGTTATGAATTATGAGTAAAGAAAGCACACTGCAAGTTCCAAATTCTGAGGTTATTCAATCTGTGGATGAATTCTTCTGTTATGCCAAAAATTCATCCAAAACCCAAACTCCCAAATTTCTCCCCCCAGCCATGTCTATCTTCAACTTCCAAATTCTGCTGTATTCTCTCTCCATGTTCTTCTGCTTTCTATTTTCTCAAACACATTCACTAAGCTTCAACCTGACAAACATAGGCCCTCAACATCAAAACGTGAACATAACAACATTCGGAGATGCCTATATCTCGTCCCAAGGCATCCAAGTCACCCCTAACGAACGCGGCAATTTGCAGGCAAAAGCAGGTAAAGCCACTTACTTCGAACTTCTTCACCTTTGGGATAAATCCACTGGTAATCTAACTGATTTCGAAACCCATTTCGTTTTTGTGATTGATTCGGATGGGAGTACGGTATTCGCCGATGGGCTCACCTTCTTTCTCGCTCCCGACGGGGCAAGCGTCACAAATGGTAGAGCAATGGGCCTCCCAATGGACCGAAATAGGTCACTACCCACTAGCCCTTTTGTTGCTGTGGAGTTCGATACATATCTGAATGGTATCGATGTCAATTCCCGTACTCACGTAGGTATCGATGTCAATTCTCTTACGTCAAATGTTACTGCTCCTTGGTACTGTAATGTAACTGGCGGGATTCCAAATGAGGCTTGGATTAGGTATGATTCAAGTTCACATAATTTGAGTGTAGTTTTTACTGGTTCCACTAATACTACTAGAGTGAATGATACCATTCACTTAATCGTTGATCTGAGGGATTACTTACCTGAATGGGTATCATTTGGGTTCTCAGCTGCAACAGGGACAGATTTTGAGAAAAATAACGTAATATCATGGGAATTTAGTTCGAGTTTGCAAAGTAATGAGGCCAATAAAAATGTCACAGATCCAGTGGTTAATGACAGCAATAGAAATGTCACAGTGGACCCGCCGAAAAAATTCCCAATTGGAGCTTTGGTGGGAATTGTTGTCGGCTCAGGTGTTTTACTTGCTGGCTTTGTTTGGGTAGGATTTGGCTTGTGGAAGAGAAGTAGAGCGAATGAAGAAGATGAGTTTGAAGTTGAGATGTCCATGGAAAACGAATTCGAGTCCGGTAGCGGGCCAAAGAAATTTTCCTATGGCGAATTATCTCGGGCGACAAATAACTTTGACGAGCAACAAAAGCTTGGAGAGGGAGGGTTCGGTGGAGTTTATAGAGGTTTCTTGAGGGAATTGAATACATATATTGCTGTTAAGAGGATATCAAAGGGGTCCAAACAAGGGATAAAGGAGTACGCAACGGAAGTGAAGATCATCAGCCGGTTGAGGCACAGGAATTTGGTGCAACTCATCGGTTGGTGCCACGAAAAGAAAGAGTTGTTACTTGTTTACGAGTTCATGGAAAATGGAAGCTTAGATTTCCATCTCTTCAAGGGGAAAAGCTTGTTGACGTGGGGAACAAGGTATAAAATTGCCCAAGGTCTAGCCTTGGCGTTGCTCTATCTACACGAAGAATGGGAGCAATGTGTGGTGCATAGGGACGTAAAATCAAGCAATGTGATGTTGGACTCCAATTTCAATGCCAAACTGGGAGATTTTGGGTTAGCTAGATTTGTCGATCATGAGAAAGGTCCCCAAACAACTGTGGTGGCGGGGACAATGGGGTACTTGGCACCAGAATGTGTGGTTACAGGTAAAGCTAGTAAAGAATCAGATGTCTACAGTTTTGGAGTGGTGGCGTTGGAAATAGCTTGTGGAAGAAAACCCTTTGATTTGAAGGTGCCAGAATGTCAAATGGGAATGGTGGAATGGGTTTGGGACCTCTATGGAATGGGAAGGTTACTTGAAGCAGCAGACCCAAAAATAGGCCCAGATTTCGATGAACAAGAAATGGAGCGATTGATGATTGTTGGTCTTTGGTGTGCTCACCCGGATCACAATTTTCGGCCAAAAATCAGACAGGCTATTCATGTGCTTAATTTTGAAGCTCCATTGCCCATTCTCCCACAAAAACAGCCTGCACTTTCATTTTTCCCTCCTCCATTTAACAATATCACCACTAGTTCTGACACCAACCAAAACCAACATTCAAGCCACAGTTACAACACAAATTCTTCTAAGTTCACCTCATCTTCTACTGCTTCATCCCTGACACCAGAGTGTCCCAAAAAGTTGGATGAATAAGGAAGAGTTATTGAAAAAGGGTGCTGCAGATTTCGAGATAATGTTTTTGGTCTTTTTTTTTTTGCTTATTATCATTGTATTTGTGTATATCAATGTGTCTTTTAAGTTCCTGGGGAATATTTATGAGTCCTTTTAGTTTTTAGTAGTCAAAGTATTTGGTTTATTAAGTTTAGAGTCTTGGAAGTTGGAATTTGTATTTCCTATGCTTGGAAGAATGTTTCAAGTTATCTATTTACGTGTTGTGCCCTTGTCCTAGAAATGTGTTATTCCTCCACTGTAGAGATAGTACTACCTTTAAGCCTCATTTGATTCGCGGATTGAAATAGATGAGATTAATAATCCTGGGATTGGTAGTCCCAGACTATTTATCCTGTTATTAATTTCATATCAAAGTCTACCCAATCCCATGTTTGATTCAAGTGGGATTATTTATGAGATAATTTTTTTAATATCAAAAACTATTTTTTTTTTTGGAAAAAATAAATAAAATAGATTTTAAACAAACAAGATTTAAAAAAAACACTTTTTAATGAAAACATGTTTGAAAAACATTTATTTTGAAAAAATAAAGTTTTGAAAAGTATTTTGTTTTTGAAAAGTTTTAAAAAACAATTTTTGGATAATAAAACTAGTTTTTGAAAAGTATTGTTTTGAAAACAGTTATTTGTAAAAAACAATTTTTAAAGCAGCTTTTTTTTAAAAAAAATTATTAAATAAAATTTGAAAATGCTTTTCGAAAACAATCACAATCATTTTCTTTTTGAAAAAAAACATTTTTGAAATCAATTTTTTTTAAAATTAAGTTTTTGAAAAATATTAATTCCCAAATAAGTTTTGAAAAAATAATATTTTTTAAATATTATTTCCTTTTTTTTTTTTGATATATTATTTCGGAAAACCGTTTTTTAAAATTAAAATTTTTGAAAAACAATTTTTCAAAAAAAAAAACTAAAATTTAAAGGCTTTTTTTGAACAATTCCAATATATCATCCTAATATTTTCGAAAACAATACCATATTTGTTAATCCTACTCAATCCCACCTCCCTTCTGGGATTATATAATACCCATCATATAGGGTTCAAAATAATCCCGAAATTAGTAATCCCGAGAGTCATTTGGGAACCAAACGTGGAATATCTCAGGAAGTGGTACAGTTAGTCCTATCCCAGACAGTTAATCTGCGAATCAAACGAGGCCTTATGGATGCCATAAGGTTTGAAGCTTTAGGGGGTGTTCCACTAACAAAAAACTATTTTCACCCATCATATAGGGTTCAAAATAATCCCGAAATTAGTAATCCCGAGAGTCATTTGGGAACCAAACGTGGAATATCTCAGGAAGTGGTACAGTTAGTCCTATCCCAGACGGTTAATCTGCGAATCAAACGAGGCCATAAGGTTTGAAGCTTTAGGGGATGTTCCACTAACAAAAAACTGTTTTTTCCAAATACCGAGACAGGTCATTCTCTCACAATACATCACATAAAAAACTGTGAAAAATCAAATTTTTCAAAAAAAACTGGGTTAGTGAACACCCACCCCCTTAGCGGGGAAAGCAATCTAAAACGTTTACCTTATGCAGTAGGTAGTGGTGGAGCTATATAGGGGCCGAAGGTCCCCCCAATTTTCTATTTTGGAGTATATTTTTGCATTGATATTTTTTATAGTCATTTTAAAAATTATAAAATCTCAAAAAGTAAGAAAAAATTTTATCTCAAAAATACTAATTTTTTTTTTGAAAGGCAAAATTTTTATTAATCTTTGAAGACAAAGGCAAAAAGGACAAGGAGAGAAGGCAAAGCATGCCCATCCGAGACCAAAAACCAAGGTTAGCAAGAAGCCAACCCGGGAAACACCCAACGGGCCGAAGCCCAACACCTAAAAGCCTCGACTCAAAGGAGAGTCACACCAGATACAACAATAAATCCATCACCCATGGCCTAGCCCATAAGAGCAAACCAGATACAACATTAAAGCCCAAAAAGAGGCCCGCAGCAAAAACAAAACCCTAACCCAAAATAGTCAGCCGCCAAAGACAACGCACACCGAACGCCAAAGTAGCCCGTCACCGTTAAGCCCAAAACCAATGCTACCCAACAGTGAGCATCGTCGGCCACCAAAGCGAGTCGGATATGGATACATCAGCGGAAGACCGGAGGAGAGGCAGGAAGTCGTCAAAACGCCACCGAACCACAACCGATGCCCTCCAAATCGCAGCCACCAGAAGAAGTACAAGTCACAACTACAAACCAGCAACGCCGACTTCCGGAAAGCAAAACCCAGTTGCAACCTCGGAGAGCGTCCTGACCGCCAACTCCAAGCCACCGCAATCCGCCATCACCGCACGCTAGAAGTCGCAAAGGAAACATGGGTCCTC
Source organism: Vaccinium darrowii (assembly GCA_020921065.1). Lineage (NCBI taxonomy): Eukaryota > Viridiplantae > Streptophyta > Magnoliopsida > Ericales > Ericaceae > Vaccinium > Vaccinium darrowii. Next base: position 23,431 of record JAFMTH010000009.1, on the reverse strand, counting down.
CACCGCAACAACTAATGACCGTGAGACCTTAAGCACAACCGAAAACACCCAAGAGTGAACAGGTGAGAGGCCCGACAATCCACGCACAAATCACCACCAAAACCTGGCGGAGAGAGAGGAGGTAGACCAGAGGGGAAGCAACCGCACGGAGTGATGGAGACCACCTGCAGAGGGAAGAGAGAAAGCCCGGGGGGAGGAGGGAGAAGAGGCGGCACCTCTCCCCCCAGGCGGTGGTAGATCTAGGTTTTCCGGTTTTAGAGAAAGGAAGAGGCGAAGGGTTTTTTTTAGAGAGAGTGATACAAGACAGGTGCGTTGTTAGTTCTGTCTAACTCCACCCACCAAAAAAAAAAAAAAAAATACTAAATTATGGTGAATGATAGTGTGTAATAACAATACTGTATTCGTTGAATGATACGATAACAACAGTACTTAAATCAATTTTTCAATTTATCATAACCGTCTCATTAAAACTCAAATGACTAGATTAGTCTTGAAAAAACATTGAACTAAAATTTCTTTCATAATTAGGCCCCCTCCATCTTTGACTCCTAGCTCCGCCAGTGGCGGCAGGCTACATTTTTCTCTAAGTTTACCCTATATTTGATATCATAGCCCAACAATCGAAGACTACTTGCGTAGCTTGAACATGTAGCTCCAGCTAGATACCAAGTATGAGGAGAATAATGTATGGAGGTAAATCCTACTTCTTCTAATGAGATTATTGATGATAATCATGCTAGCAATAACTTCTTAAGGTCGGGTATGAAAATTTGAGAAAGAGCAAAAGGATGTCAACAAATATGATTTGTTTCGATCATGAATTTGTAGGGCTTTCATGGAGAGAAAGGAAAGCAGCGGGAAAAAAAATTCCTTTGCTTCGTTACCATGTTTCTTTGACTAATAACTCCATCCATAGATCGTGGCCTAAACACCATCTGTATGCTCAATGGCATTGGAGAGGCTCAAATCATTCAGATTTGTTTAGATTTGGCACTATTTTCATTGTAGAAGTAAAGCGTCATTTTTAACTGTTGACAAAGTAAAGAAGAGAGAGAATTCCAGGGAAAAAAGTGTGTCCCTCCTTCGAAGGTAAGATTACTGAGTAAAGTTTTTTTTTTTTAATAATCAGGTGTTCGGACCAGTTTTCGTGCACCTTGACTAATCTTTGGAGACCAATCTCACCGTCCACTAGCGGGGGGCCATTTAAAGTCAGAACAAAGCTCTATATGGACTGGCTTCAAAGAAGTTGATAGCACCTAAGAGGTTTCGAATCTGAGACATTAGGAGGAAGCAAACCCCTATGTCTCAAGCCTTGACCACTAGGCCAACCGTAAAGTTGACTGCGTAAAGTTGACTCTTTACAATATTCTTGATCATTCACATGCCACTAGCTGTCAATCAAATGTTAAGATTGCTACTTATCCTGAGGCGCTTGGTGCCGACACTTTGGTATTTAGCAGCGTGAAACTACATGTACATTCTAATCAAATCGGGTTATCCATCTGTAGAAAAATACAGCCTATCATCCCTCATGCCAGCAGCACCAAGACTGAACTTGGGAGCATTCTTCGCAGCCTAAAGCTATGAGAGAACAGAGGATTCAAAGGAGTTGAAGTGGAGTCAAACTCAGCAATACAGTCAAGCCAATCACATAGGATGGAGATGCAACTCTCTAGTACAGAGCTTTGGTAGATGATTGAACACAAGCTCCAAGATCCAAAATGTCCATCACTGAGATACCCAGACAAGCTAATGGATGTGCTGACAACTTACCTAAACTCGAGCACAAGCAGCCTAGAAATCAGAGTTCTACAAAAAAAGTTCGCCCCATCTAAAAAAAATGCCTTATATGTGCAACCAATCCCTTCAAATAATCGAGCATAATATTCCATGATCTAAAGCCCCTCATGCCTACAATGTTTTGATAGCTAGATATTTGCACACTATAGTAGAATAGAGTAATAGACTAATCTATTTTGCTGTGAAAATGTCAAAGCCAGGTTAATATTTGTGACAGTAGATTGGCAATAAAAATCCATAGTTTTAAGGGTGACATGAAAATAAACAACTAAAGGCACAAAAAAACTTGCCTAAAAAGGACTATTTATTGAACAACCCACGATGTAGAATCATACCTCTAAGGGCATTTCTAGTACACTATCGAAAAGAGTTTCCTAAAGTGCCATAACTATTTACTTAAGAAAAACTCAAAAAATGGTATCTAGCGCACAAAAATCGACTCCCTAAAATCCTAGGTGGCACCCCTCACTACCTAAAGTGTTCTAAGTGACTACCTAAATTTTGGGGAGAGACTTAAGGAGAGAGATAGAGAGAAGGGAAGGAGAGGAGAATTTTGTGGGACCACTTGGCACCCCTCACACACTTAAATGGGTCCCACTCTAAAAGATAATGAACACTTTTAGGAAGCCACATTAAAATGTATTTCTCCTTAACTAACTAACTAAGTTATTAGCACACAAAATAGGGTCCCATATGTGCTTAGGTGTACACTTTAGCAGGAATTGGGGGGGTGTTGTGCACCTCCTCGGCCGTTGGATCGAGTTTTGGACGGCTCGGATGTGTTTTGATTTTTTATCTGTAAAAAAAAAATCAAAATTAATGGATAATTGCCGCGGATGTGTTTTGAATTTTTACCTGTAAAAAAATCAAAATTAATGGATAATTGCCACAGATGTGTTTTGATTTTTTACTTGTAAAAAAAATCAAAATTAATGGATAATTGCCGATCGCATCCAAGCTGTCCAAAACTCGATCCAACGGCCGAGGGGTGCACAGCCCCCCCCTCCCAGTCCTACTTTAGCAAAATATTTTTAAGTAGTGCACTAGAGATGCTCTAAAAAACATCCAGAAGCAAAATACAAATTACAAAAATCTATACACTACACCCGCAAAAATAGAGGGGGAATAATTCCTTACCACACAGAGAGAGAGAGAGAGAGAGAGAGAGAGAGAGAGAGAGAGAGTTCTTGGTAGCGAGAGAGGAGTTAAGCGGACCCAAAAGAATGAGTCACATTCCCTTGGCTCTTCTCACGCAATAGCCACCGCAACTAAAGCTTCCTCAAATCTGTGGTGAAGACATTGACGACCTTGTTAGGGTAGAGAGAGCAGACGAAGTTCTATGTAAGAGAAGATCTGCTAGGGTTTCAGGCTTTGTTTGGAAGTTATAAGGAAAAGAAGAGAAAATAATGAAGGGGAAAATGAGAGAGAAGATTGAAGAGAAATTTGAGAGGAAAGTTGAGTTATAATTTAAAATTTTCCATCTCATTTTTCGAGAACCAACAAGGATGAGATTATTTTTAACATTTTCCTTTCCTTTCAACATCTTTTCTTAATTTCCAAACAGAGCCTCAAATTTTCATACGCTGGAAATGGGAGGAAGCTAGAAGAGAGACACAAAATCCAAAGGGTACAATAAAATCATCAAATCAAACGTGTTTCATGCTGGGTTAAACGGCTGAATTGCAACACATATAAAGGCTGAGACTAACGTTAACACAGGTTTGATGGTTTTGAGGCGAAGTGTGGAATATGGGAAGTCATCATAGCCATTGCTGCAAATCCAAATTCAATCTCAACCATTAAAAATACCTAAACATTAGTTTGTGAGGAAATAATTTAGAAAACTTAGGGGGAGTTCTCGAATGGATTATTTGATTTTATCATCATCTTTTACGAATAAATTTTATTACACTAGATTTTATCAACAATTTTTGAAACTCATAGTGGTCCATAACTATTTTATCACCTAGATTTTATCTAGGGTGCTGATTTTGGGGCTCTCATTTTATTAATTCTTTTATTTTATAAAATCCATTAAAGAACTTTCCCTTGTATAGTTTAAAAAAATACTACAGTACTAAAAAACATTGCTTGCGGTTCAGTGGTAATTTAGCCGATATTTCAGGGCAAACTAAAATGTCTGATTTCCCGCCCAGAATTCGGACCGACCATTAAAAAAGTGCCACTCCCAATACTCCAGCCTTCACTTCTCTGCTGCTCTCTCTAGCTTCCCCTTCTCTCTCTACACCTCTCTCTCTCTCTCTCCAAAAAATTCCAGGTTCCTCCAGCTTTCGTCATTATCGTCACGTAGGTTTTATGTATGCGAATACTATCAATCTTTAACCTAAATACCACACCATCATCGAAGATTTCCCCGATTTTTCCAAGACAGGGAAACCCTAATTTTTAGCAATTTCTTGTGTGTATTTTCTTTGTTGTTGTCGTTTAAAGATATGGAGGCTGGAGATATGGCGCTTGAGAATGAGGTGAAGAACGAAGCCCCAGTGGAGTCTCCGACCTCCGTACTTGAAGACGAGGTTTGGCCTCGTTTTATGGTCCCTGTTTGCTGTTTCTCTTTCTCTCACTGTATACATTTCCTAGTTTGGTATTCTATCGTCTGTTTGTGAAATGGAACCGGATCTGTACATTTATTTACGGTTAAGGTTATTTTATGCGTTTGATTGTTTTTAGGGGTTTTGATTTGGGTCCATGAGAGCTTCTGATTTGCTTATATAGATACTCTGTGTATATTGTTCTGTTATGGCGAAGAAAATAAGAAGACCTTGGAATGATTTGGTGTTTTATTTGATATTCAGTTGAGACGATGGAAAAGACTTGAGGTACGGCTGCGTTTGGAGTGTCTAAAAAAGTTGGTTTCTTGTGTGATTTAGTGGACTTCTTTTTTAGTTCTCCGTCAAAACTCTTTTAGTTCTGGTTTGTTTGAAAAGTGAACTCAGAAATGTGCTAATATGGGGATCTTTTTGAAAAAGTTTGGTGAAAACAAAAATAGCCATATCCAGAAAGAAGTCCAGCAAATATGGATGCGTTTTGAAAACCTTGTTCTTTTGACATTTCAAACACAGCCTAAAGAGCTCTTTCATTTACATTTTTTTTTTACTTTTCTTGGGAAACTAAAAGTAAGGTATCAGTTCAGTGCCTTCATAGTTCTAGGTACTAAAGCTAGTAAAAAGGTTATTCAGCTGTATCCTTTATAATGCTGCACTGGTGGGACACTTGTTCTTGTGGCTGTGTGAAGTACGAACAGTTGCTTTTTATTCCTAGTTTTTAGTTCTGCATTATTCGCTGCATTTGCTGCATTTTTTGTTCTGCGTTTCATATATATTGCTCTACACTCCACATGAAGGATATATCCAATGAGGAAATTGGAGTCAAATTGGAGGAGGAAATACTTCTTGATGCAAAAAACGGAGATTCTTCACTTGTATCAAGAACTATGGCTGAGGAGGAGGAGAAGTTGCTGGAATCCCGGATGAAGGAAGAAGGAGAAAAAGATCCCACAGAGGCACCACGCTTGAATGATACCCAGTTCACTAAACTGGATGAACTGCTGACACAAACGCAGCTTTACTCAAAATTTCTGCTAGAGAAAATGGATGATATTACAAATGTATCCACTCGTGCCTTTTCTAGAGAAAACTTTTACGTTGTCATTCTTTTCTCTTATGCGAAACTGATTAGTAGTATGAATGATTATCTTAGAATGGAGTGGAGGAAGATGATGACACTGGTAAAGGGAAAAAGAGAGTCCGTGGTTCGAAAAGAAAAGCTGCAACAAGCTACAACAATGTATGCCTTTCTTTCTGTCGTCTAATTTCATCTGATTTTGATGTAGGAATTTTGCAGTCTGTATTACCTGCACCCTCCATGCTCCAATTTGGAGCTTAATCTTTGAGCTCCATGCTCTTCCTACACATAAAAATACAAGGTGGGATTTTGTATTTGCATCTGTATGGGTAATTTGTTTGCTCTTTGGATTTCCTGGACACAAACTTCTACCCAAGCTCATGCCATGGCCCATGCAGTATTTCTCTATATAGTTTTTTGGCGGAATGCAATTCATGCTGCTATATATCTCTGAAGCTTTTGAGTTTAACTGATGGGACAATAACGGTTCCTGTGATGCGTTATGCAAGTTTGTGAGCCCTTTTGGGAAAATTGAGCCGACTTTAAACCATTAAACGTGCACTGAAGCCAATACATGCTATATGAGTGGAATAGTTTTGACTTGTACAATTTGTACGTGGAATATGGTCATAAAATGGAAGAACTATGATATAATGTTGTCTGAGTAGAACAGTTGCGGTAGTGTTGGGATTTATACATTCAGATTGAGTAATGCTTCTGATAAAACAAAAGATATTCAGCTGTCATGGTTAATTTGTTCCTGTTAATCTCAATACATTGTACTTCTCAATTTGTAATTGCTGCCTTGCTGGAGTCTGGTATCTTTGGCATGTTAGGTTCATCATATTACTGTTTCATGATGAGGATCCCCTAATATTTCCATTTTGTGAGCGAGTTGGGACACCTGTTTTTTCCTGCGTGAATCAAACCTTTGGTGTATCAAGTGTCACTCCATAACATGCAGCCTAGCTACGTTAAATCATGGACAGAGTTTGGATGAATTTTTGCTGAGCTTTTTGATCTGGCTTCTCGCAATTCCTTTGTTGTGATCTATAGATACAGTTCTGTTTTATTGATGGTTCGTCCGGACCAATACCCTTTACAGAGCAGTATATGATAGTATGATCATTTGATTTGCTCTGGGTCCTGTTTGAGTGTTACCTTTGGTTTCATACTTTTTGGTCTGCTTGTTTTGTGGGGATAATTTTTCCTTGTCAACTTATTTCTTGGCCTGCAAAACAATATGACACATGGGAACTTTTATCCCTCTCAGAGAAAGGCCAAGAGAGCTGTTGCAGCCATGCTTACGAGATCTAAAGAAGGCACTGATCCTGACGATATGAACCTTACTGAGGAGGAGAAAGCTGAGAAGGAGCAAGCTGAACTGGTACCCTTATTGACAGGTGGTAAGTTAAAGTCCTATCAGATTAAAGGTGTGAAGTGGCTGATCTCCCTTTGGCAAAATGGACTGAATGGCATCCTCGCTGATCAAATGGGGCTTGGGAAGACAATTCAAACTATTGGTTTTCTTGCACATTTAAAAGGGGAGGGATTGGATGGGCCATATTTGGTCATTGCTCCACTATCTACGCTCTCAAATTGGGTTAATGAAATATCAAGGTAAAATTTCCTCGGGAGTCCTTATTGTACTAATGGGCCCTAATGATTGGATAGATGGTTTGACCTTACTGAATCTTTTTCTTTGGTGAATTAGCTTAGATCATGGACTCTATTTCTTTTTGTGGTCCTGTAATACTGAAACTCTGTTGGACTTACTCCTTTTCCTTTCTGTTGAAAGGTTTACGCCATCAGTGAATTCAATTATCTACCATGGCAATAAGAAAGAAAGGGAGGAGATACGGAGAAAGTTCATGCCGAGAACAATAACTCCCAAATTCCCCATCGTAGTTACTTCATACGAGGTTGCACTTTCTGATGCCCAAAAACACTTAAGGCATTATAACTGGAAGTATATAGTGGTGGATGAGGTAAACAGTAAACTCTCTCTTTCTCTCTCTGAGTTGTAAGCATATGCTTAAGCTTTGCATTTTTCTAATAGACACTTCTGCTCTCATATCTGAACCATCTATCTTCATCTGGAAGGGACACCGGCTGAAAAACTCAAAATGCAAATTATTCAAGGCATTGAAGCTTTTACCAGTTGAAAATAAGCTTCTATTGACGGGAACTCCTCTGCAGAACAATTTGGCAGAACTTTGGTCATTATTGAACTTCATTCTGCCTGATATATTCTCATCCCATGAAGAATTTGAGTCATGGTTAGTATGTTATTGGCTGTTCTTGCTTTCCTCGTTCTTCATAGTTGAAATATGTGATTTATGACTCTTTGACCCTTAGTTGCACGAAGCGGGAGCGGGGGTACATAGAAGCTCCTCCGGTTGGAAGCGGCGAGGGAATACTTAATAAATAAATATACATATGAATAAACCTATACATATTTATATGTGTTGTACAAATGTTTCATAGTTGCAAAGGGAGCGCGTATATAAGCATTTTATATGTATAAACATGAGCTACGAAGCACTGACACCTCTCCGGCACCCCGTATCGCAGTGTCCTGACACAGAGACACGGCGGGACATGTGTCCCGACAGGCCACGTGGCATGGGACACGGCTGTAGTACTTTTTTGTATGGGGACACGGATGGGGACACGGAGAGAGAGAGAGAGAGAGAGAGAGAGAGAGAGAGAGAGAGAGAGAGAGAGAGAGAGAGAGAGAGAGAGTACAGACGAGGACATACCTGCTGCTGCTGCTGCTGCTGCTGGAAGAGCAAATCTGATATTTTAGGGTTTGAACATGGTAATGTCGGCTGATGAAGAAGATGAGAGGTATATATATATATATATATATATATATATATATATATGCTAAATTATAGTTATTACCCTAAGTTTTTGAGTATTTATAAATTTACCCCTGAAAGTTTTAAAAAATTTCAATTTAACCCCTGAAAGTTTTAAAATTTTTCAATTTTACCCCTGAAAGTTAAAAAAAATTCAATTTTACCCCTGAAGGTTTAAAAAAAAATTCAATTTTACCCCTGAAGGTTTTAAAAAAAATTCAATTTAACCCCTAAAAGTTTTAAAATATTATATACATATATATATATATATGTAAATAAATATATAATTAAATAAATAAATATACATGTGGCGTGTCCCCCGCCGTGTCCGTCCCCATTTTTTTAGGATTGCTGTGTCCCCGTGTCCGTTTCCGTGTCCGTGCATCATAGGACATGAGTGAGAAATGACATCCCAATAGATTCTTTTATGCTAAATATATGGACTCAACACGTAGATAAGTAGTAGATTTGAGACGAGAAAGAGAGTCCTAATTTTTTTTTTTACTTATTTTTCTTTTTCTTCTTCCTTGCATATAAAAAAAGTGAGAATTTCGTCCTTAAGATCAGTCAAGGTTCTTCGCCTAGTCGGGATAGTCGTCTAGTTGAGCTAGTCGGGCTAGTCGGCGAGGGGCCTTCTAGCACCTAGGCGGTGAGTACTCGGCCTTCCAGACCTTCTTTTAGAACATTGAAATTAGTATGGAACAAGGTTAGTGTGGAAGCCCCCATCCTATTTAGGAGCGGGTTCCCATCTGGATGGGAGCGAGCTACTGAAGAGCTTGTCTTGAGAGTGCGGATTCGAGCGAGTCTTGAGAGCGCACCCATTTTAGATGGATCTTGCTACTAAGGTTTGACCTCTCTCATTATATTTACTGAATTTATACTATTCTTCTTAATAAACTGTTCTGACCATTACTCAGAGATTCCAAACTTGCAGAGGTTACCATATGCTTTTATACACTGATTAGCATTTAAATCCTGAAAGACTTTTATTCATGTTATTTCAAAACAGGTCATCTGAGGCAGTCTTCCTAGACAGTGATCAAGTTCTGCAAGTAATTGCAGATAACCATGACTGCCATTTAAAGGATTAGCTATTGTCTACATATTGTAAACCATAGAGGACGTGCTGAAATAGTTAGTTATCTCAGTTCTGTAGGTCCTCTGCTCTAGTTAGCTATCCATAATTCCATATCGTCTTAGAGAACTGTGTTTGTAAAGAAATAGAGGATTTCATTAAGCGCTTATTGGGAAACTTTATATCCTCTTATTTGGATTAAATTGTAAAATGAACAATTGTGTTATGGAATCTAAGATAATTCAAGTAGTCACCATATATTTCGAGTAATTGGTCTGCAAAACTGATCCATTTCCTGAAGGATTTGACCTATGGTGCAGCAATGTTTTCCCGCATGGAATGTTGTTGGAGTTGGTTCCACAGAGTCGGCCTTGTTAAGGAGTTTTTATCCATTTGAGCTTTTATGATGTTATTTTACGAGTAAAACCAAGCTCCAGTTAATATTTGGCCTTGCCCTTGCTACAAATTAACATTTGGGTCAAATGTCCAGGTTTGATCTTTCAGGGAAGTGCAGCAATGAAGCCACGAAGGAGGAGGTTGAAGAGAACAGAAAAGCCCAAGTGTGTACACGTTTCTGGGTTTGGATGTTTTCCCTTGCTTCCTCTAACCTTTTAAGGGTTGTAAGGATGTTTTTAATACTGGCAGGTGGTGGCAAAACTCCATGCCATCTTGCGTCCTTTTCTCCTTCGAAGAATGAAATCAGATGTCGAGCAGACACTTCCTCGAAAAAAAGAGATTATCTTATATGCTACCATGACTGAGCATCAAAAGAACTTCAAGGACCATCTAATTAATAAGACACTCGAAACTTATTTGCGGGAGAAGGTGGATACTGGTAAGAGATTTGCTTTGTGTAAGAGCTCCTTTGCCTAATATACTAACGAGGGTTCTGAGAATATATCAAATTTAGTTGGGATGAAATGGAAGCTGTCAGTTTGGAAGTTGTACGTTTCCTTTTTTACTTGTAGTTGTGTGCTTGTTTATCCTTGGTAAATCTATCGGGTTTTGTCCAGCATATTGATGGAGTATGGTTTGCTTCAGATTGCAATTCTGAATGCTTCTGTGCTGGAGTGAAATTAGATGTGCTTTTAAGTTTGTGACCAGGTTTAGCTGAGAGAAGTGTAACTCGGTGACTTAGTTTGAGATGGTATCATGTTGTCATCCATGCAAGTTTTGCAGTTTACACTTTAATGTTCTTTGTGGTTCCAGGCTTCAGCCTTGGTATGGTATTTGGCGGGCACTCATGGTATACATATGCTATAGATTCAGTTCAAATACTCAATTCATTCTGGATATTTTTCTGCATATTGTAACTGGATACTCCTACCTAATCATTGTCTGATGAATCTGATCTCATTTCTGAAGTATGTTTTACAAACTCCTCTGCTAAGTTTGAGTTACAAATGGCAGGACGTGGTATGAAAGGGAAGCTCAATAATGTGATGCTTCAGCTTAGGAAGAACTGCTACCATCCCGATCTCTTGGAGTCAGCGTTTGATGGCTCCTGTATATCTCTTGTAACTTCAATTCATCCTAAGCATTTTGGAGTTCCATAATTTTGAGAAATTTTTGTTCTTGGCTTTCATGACAGATAACTATCCACCTGTAGAGCAGATAGTTAGTCAGTGTGGAAAGTTTCAGTTGCTGGACAGATTAATGGGAAAGCTGTTAGCTCGCAAGCACAAAGTAAGTTGGAAAGTAACGTAGTCAGTCCTTTTCTCATAGGTTGAATAATTTTTCATATATTTGTCTTGGCAAACAGGTGCTGATCTTCTCTCAGTGGACCAAGATTTTGGATATAATGGACTACTATTTTTATGAAAAGGGATTTGAAGTTTGTAGAATTGATGGTAGTGTGAAACTGGATGAAAGGAGAAGACAGGTAAGTGCTAGACTGTAAAATTGAATGAGTTCTCTAATCAGCTTTGTACTCTTGCTGACATGGTATTTTCTTTTTCTGATAATCATGGTATTGAGTTTGTCTGTGGAAATTGTGGTTCTTCCAAGATGGTTGTATGTTTTTGACTTGCTTGTACAGTCCGGTCCATAAAATGTGACAATGGAATCTATACACTTGAGGGTGATGGTACCACTAAGCTGGGAAGCTGTAAATTATCTTTGATTTCTACTAATACCTGTTCTTTGTTTTTGGATTCATGACATATTAGCATTGAGGGTGTATTTATCTCTGAAACTTTTGTGCTTGGTTTTGCATGATGTAAATTCACGTCTTTTTTTACATTCCCATTTGAAGTTCATGAGCTTGGACCTGGTGATATTTTATACTGATTTTCCCCATCTTTTGTACTTTATTTAAGCAGAAGTCTTATTTTTTCTTTCCCAATTTGTCCCGTCATTTTATTTTCGGCAAAATGTCTCTTTCTCATGTCCACTTATTTTTATGTTTTTTTTGGGGTAAGTAAAAGATTTTATTGAAGGAACCTGAGCATACAGGAGCCAAGGGGCATAATCAAACAACAGAAAGAAACAACAACAAAACACAACCAAACTCCAACGTCCTGAGAGAAGCTTAACAACTTAATTGCGAAAGAGAACAAACAAGACTACCTCTTAGAACCAAAGACCCTGCTGCTAATGGCCCAGTTGCTGCATAGAAGCCTATTAGTATCTGTATTATTTATAGATGTCCAAGAACTGATCACGGCCCTAACATTCGTCTCACCCGACTCAGAAGAACTAGCACCATGAAAATCCTAGTGTTTCTCTCCCTCCATATGTGGTACATAAAAGCTGCTAAAGACAGCTTATAAACCAAATCCTGGAGAGATTTCCTAACTTTGTGCACAGCAGCCCATCTTATTTAATCTCCAAGGCTCAATCCAGGTCTACTCACATCATTTTTGGCCAGGAAAGAATATCAAATCCCAGAGGAAAATGAGCAAGTAAAGAAGGCTTATGGGATCAGAAACAAACTCCCCAATTTCACAATCTATCCCTTGTTGATTGCCTTCCCAGAATAATCATCCACTGAATAACACTGAACCTCTGGTGACAGAATGTTGAAACCAAACCACCTTCTGCCACTCAACTCTAGGACCAGAGATCCTGAGGGATTTCAAGCAGATTGCACAGAATAAACACAATTAGCAATCAGAGTTCACACAACTGAATCTTCTTATTAGGAAGAAATCTAGCAGGGTCTGATCAGTGATATCCCTAACAACAGGATTCCTGGTTCTATTCCATCTCCGTCCACTAGAACCTAGTGGAAGCAACTCTAGCATTAAGGGACCAGCCTATATTGAACACCACTCTATCCCCATACCTGTGATTCTGTGAATGAAAGGGTCCGGATGATGCCAATTGACAACCTACAAAAAGGGATTAACCCCATTACTAAAAACATACTTGATCCAGTTTTTCACACTGGGCCCAGGCTGTAAATTCCCCCCCCCCCCCCCCCCCCCCCCCCCCCCCCCCCCCCCCCCCACCAAACCAAGTTGCAGTTGGAGGACGTTGCAATGTCCCTTATGACATACATTTGAATCCACCTAACCCGCCGGGTGTCAGCTTTTCTATAGCAGTTTTATTCGAGTCTTTGAGCCTTCTAAAGCCCAACCCTCCCTCATCCTTTGGCAAACGAACATCATCCATTTTACTTTAGCACCAGTAGTTTTCATGTCAGGCCTTGCCGAACTTTCTGGGGTAAATTGAAAATTAAACTCCTATAGACTTGGATGCAAAAATGGACAGTTAATCAACTGGATTCAGCCACCATAAGAAAGTAGTTTATTTGCCCAAGAGTAAACCCTTGCCAAAATTTTCTCCACTAGCTGAAGGCAGTCCTGAGAGTGAAGTCTAGTTGTATACTTGTAATCAAGGGAACACCCAAATACTTCACAGGCAAGTTCCCTTCTGGAATGTGAAGGTTAGACAACAAAGCAGCCTTTAATTCAGAACCAACTCCAGCAAAATAATCAGCACTCCTCAGATTAGGTTGAAGACCAAAACCCAGATAAAAATCCCCAAGCAAATCATGAATAAGGTGGAAAGAAGACTCATCAGCCCCACAAAGCAGAAAGAAATCATCAGCAGAAACATCCAAGGTCTGACACTATAGATGGTACAAATTCCCTGAGGAAATTCTGTAGCTCAACAGAGTAGAGAAAGCTTCCATAACAAGTAGAAAAAGATAAGGAGACACTGGATCAGCTTGTCTCTAACCCCTCTTCCCAGGGAAGTATCCCACTAGACCTCCATTGACAATAACTGAAGACATGGCTGTAGTAACACATTGCCTAATCCAGTGAATGAACCTGCCTTCATAAGATCTAATTTTAAAGCACACCTAGGAACTCTATCATTCTTGTGATAGTTCTTAGCCAACTCTTGCATGAGTAACATTTTATCCACAATAGATCTGCCCTTCACAAAAGCATACTGGCATGAACTGATAAGGGAAGGCAGGAGGGGCTGCAATCTGGCCACTAGGATCTTGGTAACACACTTATAAACCACATTAGAGCAAGCTATAGACCTGTACTCCTTAACAGTAGCAGGTGCACTAGTCGTTGGAACCAAATAAATAGCTGTAGAATTCCATTCTTTAAGCATATACCCATAATTAAAGAATTACTGAATGGTTAACACAAGATCCTTTCCACTTATATCCCAGTTTTGCTGAAAGAAATAGGCATTATAAGTTATAACCATCGGACCCTGGAGCCTTATCAGCTTTGATGGAGAAAATAGCAGCTCTAACCTCCGTAGCAGTCGCAGGTGCAACCAAACCAGACAGCTTATCCTTGGGGATTCTGTTTCTAATTGCTCTATTAAGTCAACTGAACAAAGACCAGACCTAACAAAAGGAGTTCCCAGCGGCCCCTCATAATGCTCCAACATTTACCTCTGAATATCAGGACCCTTCAATCTAGTACCAGCAGAATTCATCAGACTAATGATTTTACTCCTTGATCTCTATGTAGCTACATTCTGATGGCCGCTTATTTATTCACACTAGAGGTGTAAATGAGCTGAGCTTTGTTGTGAACGAGTCAAAAATCAAGCTCGAGCTCGGCTCGTTCGCAAACAAATCGAGCCCAAGGTAATTGACTAATGAGCCTTCTTATTTCTATCTAACTAGGGATACAGTAGCTGACTTACACATAGAATTAATGCTACTAAGAAAAGGAGAAGTCCCTCAATATTCAAGAACCAAGCAACCATCATGGTACTTTAAGCCCTCTACTAACTTCTAAAATTTACATTTTCAACTTTTTGAAATTGCATTCTGGCATTCTAATATTCCCTGCGTGTACCTCTCCCACTCCCGAGAGTGCAACTAAGGTAAAAAAAATAAAAATAGGAAACATGATTTCGCGTCTCCGACATGTGTATGAAGCATGTCCTCATGTTTCTGTGTTCGACAGATGATGCCGCTACAAGTGTGTTGAATAGTCATTGCAGTTTTGGTTTCTTGTTGATGATTTTATAATGAAGGATGGTGTTTATTTTCTTCCTATCTTATTTGCCATCGGATTGGGACATAAGGCTTGGTTTGGTTTGGTATTTGCTATCAAGTCTTTGTTCTTCTCAACCGCCATACCTTCTACTGTTCACTGTTAATGTTTTTTTAATGCTAATGGGAGTTTAACATACAGATCCAGGAGTTCAATGATGTAAACAGTAATTACAGAATATTTCTTCTAAGTACGAGGGCTGGTGGTCTGGGTATCAATCTTACTGCAGCCGACACCTGTATTCTATATGACAGTGACTGGGTACCTTCTTTTTATTGAAGTCTCATTCTTGTTTTTTGTTTCTGTTGTTTTGTGCTGCATCTTACTTTACTTTTGTTTGTTCCTCTTTGGAGGCATTTGACATTCTTGATTGTTTAAGTAAGAGTTGTTGCTTTTGCATCCCAGAATCCTCAAATGGATTTACAAGCGATGGATCGATGTCATAGAATAGGTCAGACGAAGCCTGTTCACGTTTACAGGCTGGCAACTGCTCTCTCAGTTGAGGTATTTTAGAGATACCTTGTATTTGTTTTTGTTTGTATATGGAGTAATATGCTTCACTGTCTTTTATTGTGGATAAACTGAAGATTGTTTGTTACCAGGGTAGGATTTTGAAAAGAGCTTTCAGTAAATTAAAGCTTGAGCATGTGGTGATTGGGAAAGGGCAATTTCAACAAGAAGCAACCAAGTCTATTGGTACAAATGACATGGAGGTTTGTGATACTTGATGAAATAGTTTGTTAGTATACCACCTTTGTAGTTGGACACTGACGTTCTCTGGACACGTTTCCTGTGCTCAATTCCAACGGACACGTGCCTTGTGCTCAATTCCAAGTGTCTTATTTTTCCCCTAGATTATTTCGTTCAGACACTTTGGGAAAATCTAAAAAAAAAGAAAAAAAGCACAGGCACTCTCAGGACATTCGTAGTGATAATCAGGTGTTAACTGAAATAACAGGCCCTACTGAACACTTTGGATATTCAACATTTTCATGCATCTCTTGATAGCCTTTATGAATGGCTCTGATGAGGAGTGAAGCGGTTTTACTATTTGCTTCACACCATTACCAATAACACACTATTCTATTGCTGTGTTACATTAGGAAGAGGAGCTGCTGGCATTGCTCCGTGATGAAGATGATGCTGAAGACAAGATGATCCAGACCGATGTGAGCGATGAAGATTTGGAGAGGATCTTGGACCGCTCTGATCTAGTGGTTGGTGCATCAAATGAAGATGGGAAGCCCGAGTTTGCTGCCAGTTTGCTTCCGCTGAAAGGGCCTGGCTGGGAGGTTGTGATGCCAACAGCCAGTGGTGGCATGCTCTCAACCCTAAATAGTTGATATTTTCGGTAATTTTTGTGTAATGGGATTTTTGATTTGTGATGCCAAGGCTTTCTTTCGTCTTTTGAACCAATTCCTGGAATGGTCTTATTTTTCTAGAAAGGGAGCTGTTTTTGTTGTAAATATAAAATCCGGTGTCTTGGTGGTTAGGAGAAATTGAATCATTTGATGTTAGACATTGCACTTTGTACTCTAAACACAATTTATGATCTTGATCTGGATGCTCAATTCCTAAGGGTTTTGGTTATTATCTTTTGTGCTTGTTTGCACTAATTCTAGTGTTTGCTTTACTTTCCACTATCTGTAGGAAATCGAAGTTACCTATTGTACAGTAATGTCGGACTCTTTTAGTTAGGGCTGCGCACAGAATTCTTGATTCGCAAGTCATGGTTTTAAGAATATTGCAAGCCGTGTCTGGATCAGAAGTTCTATGGCCTTGTTCCAAACAAATCCTTGATTTACGGTTCGGTTTCAGGTTTCATCCACAGATATAAATTTCACATTCCTAATATTGTGGCAAATTTATTCCAAAATCATTCCTCATTTCTGATAGTATAGCAACCATAAACTGCAACCAAATTCTAATGCCAAATCCAGCATCGAATTATATTACCTTTTAAATTCCTAATGGTGCAGCAATCAAATTCTTAATAGGTAAAATTATATTGTTTGTACTTATAACTTAATGATTTATTAATTAGGTAAAATTATTTACTGAATACTACGTGTACATGTATACTCCTGTGTAAATATAGATATGTCACGGTGAAATGCGTGGAAAACTACAAGAGCGAAGGTATGTGAACGAGCTGCTGCTCCCATTTCAAACCCCAGCTGTCCTGGCCCCAAGCTGCCGCTGCCGGTGGTGATTGGTGGGGAGCTGCACCGTCTGACACGGGTTGTTGACATCCGGCGAGGGTCGATGGCAAAGGTGTTCTGTGCATATCTGGGTCATCTTTTGTTGTTTTTGATCTCGGCGTGGGTAGATGATGTCCAGCGAGTCTCCGGCAATGAGCGGAAGGTGCTGATGCTGGGTTGATAGTAATCTTACAGTGCTAAGCTAGTTTTGAGTTTGCAATAAGAAAAAATAATTCGGTTTCCTCCTTTGATCTCTTTTTTTTGCTTTATTTCTGAAGAGTAACGATCGGATTCCCGCAAGAAATGCCTGACCAGATTTGAATTTTTTCAAAAGTGCTCAAATAGGAATTCTTTTCGGAACAGAGATCGGTGGTCAGTAGAGATCTGTTGGGTGCATGCCTTCATCAAGGACTTGTTTACATGTTTGGTCATGGATTTGGGGTATGCCTAGCTGAAGTGAATTCTGGATTGCTCTCTGATCTGACGCCAAATTTGGAATTTCGATTTTAGGGACATGCAATTTAATACTATAGAAGTGATGGCAAACGATGGCTACTGTGAAGAAAAATGGTAAAAACTGGGCACATGGTCTGAAAACTTCATATTTCAGTACTACTTGTCGTGAAATGCTTGACGATTTACAATCGCCATATAACATGAACGTAACTCAATCCATGGATGTGTGTTTGCATATGAGATTGGAGTCAAATAAGTAATCAGTGAAGGACTCTTTTCCTTGTTGCATAATAGGGAGGCTATTTTTAATCCTATAGTCAAATGTGCTGGCAACAGGGTAAAAGACAGCAAATAGTAACATGACCGGTCAAAAACGAAAAATATATTCACAAACGAGATTTGATATGAATTGTTATGTTCGATTACATTATGAAAATATTGTCGTAACAAATTACTTACGTGCATCGCACGTGTACATCTACAAGTAAATGTAAATGAAAAGGAAATAGTGGACGAATATACTTCAACTTTTTTTTCAAAATTAGACCCAAAAAGTGGCCACACGTGAGGGATGATATTAAGAAATATCGTCCCACATTGCTTAGGAGTGGAATGAATGATCACTTAATATATGCTAGGACCTTTGCACCCATTGTCAATTGGTTTTAAGATGGATATAAAGTTTCCACATCTGCTGGTTCTGAAAACTGATGGGTATGCCGTATGCCCCTCAGGTGGATTTTGGTGCCGCTTCTAACGCTGGATGCTGCCTTCTACTGCTACTGAAGCTGAATGTTGCTCTGTTTGCTGATTTTGGGAGATGACAAATGTTGTTTTGTTGGTTACAAGAAGAGTCTGTTTGGTGATTAAATGTGCCACTTTGTTTTGGTCAATTGGTTTTCACGTTTTAGGTCTTACTCTTTTCCCGTACTCTTGTTTGTGAGTTTCTCTAGGTTTTTGTTGGCTCCTTGCCGACCCTCCTTTCTTTGGGTTTTGGAGGGCATATGATTGCCCGAGGAGAATCTGCCAACCTCTTTGGGATGCTTGCCCTCGGTTGTGATGCCGTCAGATCCTTAGTTCAAAAAAAAAAAAACAACAATATGTAGACATCCATATTAGGATGAAATATTAGAGATCAATAATTTAGTGCTGTGAAATTTAAGGTACCTGATCACGATGTCATTGAACCCAACCGATGTCATTGAACCCAACCTGTAAAAGATCACTCAAACCAGTAAGTCATTTGGAAAGTTATCCCCAAATTATATACATTTTTCTTAAACAAAATACCCTCTTTTGTAGTACTTATTTTGACACATGAATATTTAGGATGAACAATGTTTGTCGTGGAATCTAACTCGTCCATGGTTGTCTCTTACTGCTGGAGAGTTGCTCTTTACCAGTGAACGTGCAAAGGAACTTGCAAAATGAAAAAAAAAAAAAAGCTTATGGCTGATAGGTAATGAGGCAAATGCATTTGGATATCAATTCGCATGTGTAGCAGAATTGATATTATGATCTCCCTAGCTGATAAGCCATTTAATCGATCTATAACGTTGAGGCATGTGGTCAGGGACGCCGAAAAAATAATATTTTTTAACACTGATGGAAGTCGATATGGCACATATCGGTACTCAAATAACTTGATTTTTTTACATATATAGTAATTGAAAAAATAAACAGTTTCGATCATATAAATAATATCTCTCTGGCTCTTATTTAAAGACCACGAGATAGCTGAATCAAGTCTTTGTTATTTGTAACGGAAAAATAAAACTCAAGATAAAGCTTGATTTTACGGTACACTTTCAATTTGTTTTTTCACCAACAAAATACAACAATTATTAGTGAATTTCTATCGAAAAGTACAACCCCCTAATTATTAGTGGATTTCTATTGACTAACAATTACGGTACACTTTATTTTTGGAGAAAATGGTGTGACTAGACTTGGTCTTGGCCTTGAAGATGAAGTTAGATGGGCTTCTATGGATAGAGGTGGGTAAACCCTCGAAGATTTTGTTTACAAGCTATTCCTTAGCTGCGTGTATGAACCACATATGGAGGGAGAGGATTAATCGAATATTTCAGAAGGTCAGCCTTTCTGTGAACCAGTTGGTGGTCAAAATTAAGAGTTGACGTTACGGTCTTGCTTAGGTCTTGGAGGTCCTTTGGGCGATTGATCGGGGTCTAAATTATCTTAGATGACTGGCATTTATAGGCTTCTTCTTCTCTCATTTGAATTTGAATCTTCAAATGATTTCCCTCTTGAATTTAAATCTGGCGGTTGTCTCCTTGAATCAAGGAACTGAATGTCTGAATGAAATCCTTCTTCGAGTGGTAACTGCCCTTGTCTTGATCAAACAAATAACTACCTTTGTCTTAATACAAACCTTTTTCGCTCGTTGGCTGCCACGTTTTAAATCAAACTGCTATTGGCAACACATATTAACCTTATCGATAAGCTAAGGTTAATTTTGAAATATATATAGAACAAGTGTCTTTTAACGATTGTCTGCCACGTATTAGCCTTATCGATAAAACGCTGAATTAATTTCATGGTGTAAACAACAGCCAAGGAGAAAAAAGAAGATTGATATGAATGTAGAGTTTTTAATGTAGAAGTTGCAGCCGAGATAAAAAGAAGATTCTCAAACACTGCTGACCGATCAATTTCCTCGTTCTTTTTTTTTTTCTCTCTCTCTCTACTATTATTATTTTTTTGCAATGTTCTTATTCATTCATTAGTTCATCAAAACCCACTCTAGGCAATTTTTATTTGGAGGCCATGGCAGCTAGCCTAAGTGTCTACAATGTATATGATTTCTGGAAGAACAGAGCAGAGAAAAGTAGCAGCAAAATCCTTTTGTACACTCCTCTCACGCTTTTTCAGGATTCATTTGCAATCATTCTTGGAGAAAATGATGTTCAGATACGGCTTCGCTATGAGTTTTCAATCGCAGAAAGTGGGCAGTAGTAAGACACAACTGAGGCCGCCAAAATTGATTTGTAGCATACATATGCCATTTTGCCCAAGAAGTGTTTTGTTAAATCTGTGATGATGGAATGCGTTTGACATGTCTAATTTACTCTATCGATGAACAAGCTTTGGTTGTTTATTCCATAACAGTTACGCGTTAGTTGAAATTCGATTAACCATGTATAACGACCTATGTAACATAATAGTTAAAAAGCCAATGGATGCATGAAATAAATGAAGCTCAACCTTTCTTTAATCCAAAGTGAAGTTCCTATGTGAAACCATATTGTGTGCATACTGTCAAAGGATAGCTCTATCTTCAATCCTCGTCTGCCCATATCCGCATACCTGTTGACGGGGATCACATGAGTAATGTTGTTGTGGCTATTAGAGTGTTTATATGAGCAACCGTGTGTGTCGTACGTCTTACCCAGATAAACGAAACTCTTAGCTTAATCGAATGATTCCGAGTTGAATAAGCTATTCAAAAGAAAGAGTGCAATGTATGCATAACAAAAGCAACAACAGATCGGTAATCAAATTCGATTCCTCCTGAGACCAATGCGAATCTCAACAGTCAGAATATAGAACAATTAAAGTGTAATCGGGTAGAAAGAAAAAAACACGCTCGCAAACACAAAAGAGACACCGAGTCTGCTGCTCTGTCTCTTCGGATGGTATTGCTAATAGAACTAGAATGCTGTTGAAGGAAGCTCAGGCCATTTGGGCAGTCAACAAGACCATAGGTATCGGTCATGAAGGGGATGAGGATGAAGTAATTAGTAAAATAGCCAAAATGGAAGCTCAAGGCTTAGAAAGAGCTAATTGTCAGCTCTGAATTGAGGGTGGAAGCTTGTGTGTGTTCTGATTTTGGTTTATGAAGTGTTGAGTTCTGGTTCGGGGGTGCAGGGGCGTGGGGGTGGCACGTTGCTACGTTATTATGCTATTTCTTTTGCTGTTTGTGAAGTTGCTGCTGCTGTAGTGTTATTTCTTTTGATCCTAAGGAGTCCAAGAGCTGCTGCTTGGGGTGTTATCATCAGCTGCTACTGTCTTCTGTCATCATTCTTGTGCTGCTGCTTGTGGAGTTTTTTGCTTTTGAATCTAAGGAGTCCAGGAGCTATTTTCCAGGGGTGAGATGCAAGATAATAAGGAGGTTTTGTGCATCTATTGCTTGTATTAGCTATTGTTCATTTTGGTTGTCATGTCAACCTTTTCGGGAGTTTGATTAGCATATGATGCTTTCTCTCGACCTCAGTCCTGTAAACGTTTATTATCAATAATATTCCCTTCTTCGCCGTTAAAAAAAAAAAAAAGAGGGGGACACCTAGTTTCATGCAAGCAAATTCTACGGAGGAGAATATGATCCTAAACGCTTTTTGTCATTAAATCCCACACTCATATAATATACGTCCTCATCCTGATCCTGAACATTAAGCCCTTTTTTAGCACTCCCTTTTTTACAATTCATACTCCCTTTTTGTTTTTATCCACATTAATTTACTATTTTTTCCTTTTTCGATCCAGTACATTTTTTCACATATACAACGACGACAATGTAAATTCAAAATATTTCGAAGATTAATCATATATAATAGTACAAAAATTACATGAATTGGTGAGAGATTGGGACCCAGGGGTCCGTGCCACCGGGCCTCCCTTAGTAGTTCCACCTCTGTCCATATCATTTTCAAATCCACGAAAGTATACTTTCAGTAATGGAGGAATTTTTATAACCAGCTCAAAAGATCTCATACACGGTAAAAAAAACATTGAAAACATTATTTTCAAAAATCTACATATTTTGGATTCAAAAAATAGCACAGAACTAAAAAGGAGACTAAAATGGCGAGACCGAAGGAGCCTAGATAAGAAGGAAAAAGAAAAAGAAAAAAATTGGCCTGCGCTAGCTACGTGTTGTTGCTAGTAAAATGTAATTGAAAAAGAAATAGTGGATGAATAGACTTCAAATTTCTTTCAAAAATGGTTTATAATCTCAACTATATATCGTGTGGGATGACTTCACTAATAAGATTTTATTGGCTAGACTATACAATCTAAATCTTTGAATTGACATGCAAATCATACTTGACAGAGGATCATTTCCAAAAGTCAACTAAAAATTGTTAAATTGCTGTCAAATGTTGCATCATACATGCTTTTATTTGTATGAAAAAGGAACAGGCCTACCAATTAGAAATAAGAATCAAAATGCAAAAACGTTAATTATCTTTTCTTGCTGTCGCAAACAATCAAAAAATATTTGTTCTGATCGGCAGGATAAGAACATTTTAACTTGATTCAAAGTATCAAAACATATTTTGTTTGCTTGTCTCAAAATAAGTAACGCTAATAAATATGAGTAGCAATTTTAGCAACGGCATCCGATGAGGTAAAATGATAAGCGTCTTAGCATAACTTGAGTACGACACAGATTTTGAATCGCGGATTAAAAAATAAAAACCCGAGATTTTGAATCTCAAACATTTTAAAAACTAACTTTTAATCAGAGATTTTCTAACAGCATTACCAATTACGCGTGAAATGCTTCAATTTAAATTAGTGTTATAGGCCACAAGTCATCATAAAAAGATTCCATCTGATAAAGTCAAATACTACATTGATCCATAGTTGTCAAATCGCGAATCGAATTGAGAATCGGATTAACCCCTTTTCGAATCATGAATCGAATCGAATCATGAATGTAACGATTCGGTCTAAGTTTTAAAAATACTTGGAAAATGCATCGATGCACTTGCATAATAATGATACATTGTAAAATCGACAGTTTTAAGCTTCAATCATTATTGAAGTTTTTTCTATCATAAATTGAGTGGAGAGAGATAGAGAGAGAAATGAGGAAAATGATGATGTCATCAAACTATAACTAAAATTAAACTGGGAAACGAACAGGTCATAATCTTTTTGTCAGCA